>PVJX010008404.1:0-47474 GCA_004027295.1 Dolichotis patagonum
CCTCCATCAGGAGAAAGTGCCAAGTTCTATGGGAGAAACAGCCATGGAGTGATATCAGAGAAAACACCCCTGCCTCACCATGAGTGCCCAGGAATTCTAAGGCCCAAAGGGAGGCTTCTCACAGAGAAGGCATGTCAACAAGCCCAAACCACAGGCAAAAAGATCACCCCTCTTTGACACTGGCCAAGCCTCCTAAAAAATGTAAGCACTGTACAGAGATAAAAATGTAAGAGGCCCATCACTAGGAACACAAACAAATTCTTTAGGGTCCTATATTCTGGTGATGCCTAGATACAGTTGAGTTGCATTTTAGGGAATGATTTTGGTGGTAGTTTTTAATCCCATAATTAACATTTAAACTCGGGAGAAGGAAATGGAGAAAATTCTAAGTATTGTTACTTTACAAAGAATGTTCTATAATAAATTCTAATAGTGAAAATCATGATTTATAAAATTCAGTTCACCCACAACTTTTAGAAACACTTGTACGAAATATTTATTGAAATGAAAAATGTACATATAGTACCTTTTAGCTGAGCAATTCCATTTCTAAGAATTCATCCTATAAATCTACTCATTTGTGTGTCCCAGAAATGCCAGGATGTTACCAACACTAATGCTTATAGGGTAAAGGGCTGAAAAAAATCTAAATATCTACCATGAGGAAAGTAACTAAATAAACTGTGTCATACCCATACAAAGGGATACAATACAAGACTTAGCAGCCTTGTTCACTCTGTATATGCTAATGTAGAATGTCAAAAATAGATTACAACATGTGAAACAATATATATGGCATCCTCCCAAACTTACAGATTTTTTATATATTTTATATATATTTATATATGTATATCAACATGTAAACACATACATACATTTTTTTCTGACACATGCATAAATTATAACCAAACAATATCTAAGAAACTGGTAAAATGTTGCCTCCAGTAGAACTGGAAATGAAGAGACAGGAAGAATTAGAAGGATACATTCCTTTTTGTCTCTTTTAAATCCTGTACCACTTATAGGTATTATATACTTAGATCAGCTTTCAAAAGAGAAACATAGATACAAATCAAATTAAATGTTTTAATTTTATTTGTTCAACTGATATTCGTTGTTCACACCTGCCCTGCAGTGTAATAATGAGATACCCCGTCAGAAATTTGCTATGGTTTTGTTCCCATCTACTTGATGGTACCCTTGGCACAGAAACAGCCAAAGTTCAGCTCAGCACCTGAAAATCTAAAGTCTCACAGGAGGAGCCAGTTCATATTTTCTGAGGGTTTCAATTAGCCTGGAGTAGGCTTAAAAGTAGGTCTGACAGCAAGATCAGACGAAATCTACCTATGATGTCTTTACAAACCATACAAAGCAACGTTTATTTTGGCTTTTCCTGTGTGGCAGCAGCCAGAATCAAAGTGTAGCTACTGGCTTGGCACAGAGAAGCCAGCGAGTTAACAAGGCTTGGTCTAGAATTCCCAAGCCCCAAACCTTTGTCCATGGACAAAGAAAACATACACACATACCACCCAACCCCAGGAATCTCCTCTTTCTAAATATAGTACATAGAGCCTGGTCTCCCTCTGCAGCATTCTGTGCCTTCCAATGAAGGTGAACCGAGCCAGATATAAACATGCCGTGACAGCTTCTGGCCCACACTGCCAAGCTGTTTTCCTTACTATTTCCTCTCTTCCTCCACTCTGGATTTCTACAAAGATGCGTAAACCCCACTGACTCTCATTTGTAAAAATTCCTCTAGCCACTAATACTATTTTTCTCACCCTAACAAACATGATTTCCTGCTGAGTACCTATAATTTGAGTTTGGAACATACTATTAAATATGGACAGAGAACTGTCCACCTGCCATTTTACCAAGATGAACTTGCAGCTCAGAAAGGATATTAGTCAGGGCCAAGACCAATAGGGACACATCTAATTAATTGTAATTAATCTCTCACTCATTCTATTTCTCTCCTCCTACCTCCCTCCTTCTCTTCCACCTTGATTCTTTTAAAATCAGTATCAGTCCTTAAACAAGAAGGCTGTCCAGGATGCTTCCAATTTGAGATAAAAGGTTAAGCTTTGGAAACATAATCTAACACATGCAAAGGAGCACCAGCAGCAACTTGCTACAGGGATATAAAAGACCTAAACAAAGGATGTCAAAAAGACTGTAAAAACTGAAGTCAGCAACAATGCCACATGAAAGAATCAATCCCCAGGAAATGGTGAGACCTACACACAAAGGCAGGTGTCCAAACGATCACTACAATACTTTTTATAACTGGAAAAACTGAGATAATCCAAAAATTCGCTAGTAGGAGCCTGGGTAAATAAACCCACACAATAGAACCCTCTGAAATGATCAAAAAAACTGCAGTATATACACGGAAGAATTCTAAGACATAGTATTAGTGGAAAAGAAAAACAGAATAAGTCATACAGTATAATGCCATTTATGAAAACAAATTTGCAGAAAAGGGAAAGAAAAAAAAGCAAAGCAAAATGATTAAGGAAAGGAGGTTCTGGGGCTATAGGTTTATCTCAGTGATATAGCACATGTCTAGCATGGGGGGGGGGGGCAAATTCCTCCCTAGCACAGGAAGAAAGGCAGGAAAGGAGGGAGGGAAGAGGACTGAAGGTGTTTTACTTTGTATTTACATTTTTACATTACGGTTTTTTATGAGAATACATTCGTGAACTGTCATCTTGTCTTTGCACTAAAAGATTAAGTCATTCATTTATACTGTCAATTTTCCCCAAACATAGTCCTTCCCAAACCTTGTCTAGTTCAGAAAATACTACCATCATTTACATAATCACTCAGGCCAAAGACATTTGAATCTTTTTATTTGGAGAGGGGTTGTAGAGACAGTCTCACTGTGTAGCTGAGGCTGGCCTTGAACGTGATCACAGTGATTCTCCTGCCTCAGCTTCCTGAGTACTGGGATCCACCACCACACTTGGCAAATTGTTTTTTACTCTTCTCTCATAGTTTACATCCAAATTAATCATGTGGGGCTCCACTGACCAAAAAACCCAGGACTTGACCACTACTTCTGATGTCACCACCCCATTCCAAGATGCCATTGCCTCTGACCGTCTGACCTGTTTATTGTAACAGCCTCTTAACTGCTCTCCTTGCAACTATCTTTGCCCTACTACACCTAACTCTTGAACTTGCTGCCTGCAAGATCTTTCCAGAACACAAGATGGACCATATTATAATCTCCTAAATCCATCTATCACACTTATAATGAAACTCAAATTCTTTCTGGAACTCAAATCTCTATGACCTGGCCCCTGGACTTTCTCCTTGTCCATTTGCTATCATCCTGCTCCAGCCACAACTGGCCTCTCTGCTGGCCCACAAACATCCCCAAAATCCCTTCCTCCAATCTAAGGCTTTGGAAAGTAAGAGCTTGACAGAGCTTGACAGAGGCTGCATATTGGTTGCATAAAAGCATTCTTCAGTGGCAAAAAGTACACATAAGTTGAAATACACTGGGTTATAATTTAAAAATTAAAAACCAAGATCAATTAGAAATTTTAATATAGAAAACCCATTCTGGCTGTTAGCTTCACGCTGGCCTTGTACCCTTGGCTAATTTTCAGAAATGGAATGGCCCTGACAGGGTAACAAAAACCTCTTCATCAGTTGCTTTCTCCAATAGCTCAGTAGTCATAATGTTCACTAATGGGTTCTCATTTTGTTACTTCAGAGATCAGAAGCTTACACTGGTCAGAATCAGAGAGCCCCACCTGTAGGTTCTGCCCAAAAGGGTGCTGACCAGCTAAATGGACTAAAATCTTGAACCATAGTCTCCTAAGAATCACTTTCCTAAGTCCTGAGATTCTAAATATGATAGGTCAAATACATTAGAGGCTGTAACAAATGAAAAACAAGGTCTTCAAAAGAAGACAAAGAAAGAAAATATACCAAGTGTTTTTTATTTACTAAGCGCTGTTCATTTAATCCTCAAAAGTCTGAAAGTTTTATGGGACAAACTAAAAGGACATACATATTTGAATACATATTTCAGCACATGGCTAATGAATGCCATGATAAGACGCTCAAAATCATTAGTCATCAGAGAAATGCAGGTTAAAACCGCAGTATGAAAAACTACACAATACTGTAATGGTGGGTTTAGATACCACTGGTGGCTATAATCAAAAAGAAAGACAATAACAAACGTTGGGAAAGATGTAGAGAAACTGGAACTCTCAGATATTGCCTGCAAGAAAGGTATATAAAATGGTGCTTCTGCTGTGGAAGACAGCCTCTAAAGTTTCTAAAGGTTAAACAGCAGTTTCATTTAAACCCAATTTTAAATAAAGATTAAACATAGATTTCCATATAACTTAACAACTGTCCTTCTAGATAAGAAACGAAATTAGAAATGAAAACATAAACCCACACAAAGACATGTATGTAAATGTTCATAGCAGCATAACTCTTAAGAGCCAAAAACTAAAAACAACCCAAACATCCATCAGCTAGTGAACGGATAAACAACTTATGGTTTGCAAACTGAAATACTCCTCAGCAGTATAAAGTTTTACTACTGTTCTGTGCTACAAACAAATCTCAAGACCACCATGCCAACGGAAAGAGATCAGGTTCGACGGATGCCATTCTATATGATTCCATTTAGCTTAAATGCTTGGAAAAGATGAATCTATTCATACCAAAAAAAGACAGAAAATTGATATGTCAATCCTAAGTGTTACTGATCATTCCAAGGGGGTAAAAAGAGATGAAAAAGCAAAAGTTCCTCATATTTATATTAAGTCAAATAAGCCAGGTACAAATAATAAATATTGTATGACTCTACTTATATGACATGCCTTGAACAGAAAATTTCATAGAAAAAGTAGAATAGAGATTATCAGGGTCTGGAGAAGGCAAGAATGGAAAGTTATTGTTTCATAGGAGAAGTTTCAGTTTGGAATGATGAGAAGTATATTAATTATGTAAAAAGTATGTTAATTATTTAAGCCATAGTCAGTGTGTCGAAAAACTGGATACAATATATTCAATGCAACCAAAAATAGAAAAAGTTGAGGGATATTTTTAAAGCCAATGTTATATACTAACTATAAATCTTGTTTAGGTTCATTTTGCTGTTGTTTATATTTTTATGAGTTTTATGGCTTGTGCCTAGATGTCCCCCAAAGTCTTATTCAGTCATAGGTATAGTTTTTTTCAGAGGTGGCTGGATCTAGAGTACTTGGCACTGGAATTGATTCACGGTGCAATGCTAGGATCAAGAACACTAGAGTTAAGGGTGTGAGCGTTACCTGCCCTCAGTAGTATGGATGAGATATAATGCATAGAAAGAGCTGTGATTATCTCTTGCTACTTTGCTACCTTCTGCCCACCATGAACTGTTTCTCCTCTCCAATGCTTGTCTTCCATGCCACCCTGCCTTTGAGCCAGTGAATTATGGACTGAAACCTCTACAAACTGCGAGCTAAATAAACCTTTCCTCCTTTAACTTTGTATGTTGGGTATTTTGTCCTAAAAACAAGAAAAATAACTATGACATCACCATCCACAAATATTAGGAAAAGTTTTTTTTCCCTTTTATTCAAGGCACTAAAACAAACCAAGGGAATTGATAGAAACTTGCTGCTACCTTACTGCATATGTATTTGTCCCATCAGGATTTTGTAAATAATATAATTACTCCTAAACAAAGCAAGCTAGTATTGAACATTCTTAGAAAGTTCAGGCTATTCAGGAAGCACTCACTTCACTGCTACCAAAAAAAAAAAAAAAAATACTATACTAAATCTTAAAGAAGGACAAAAAAGTGACAAGCTTTAAAGTACACAACAGTTAATAATAACTTTTTTACTGCTGTTTTAATGAGCAAAGAAGATGAATCATTTACCTTACCAAATCACATTAGAAACAGGTTTTTGGCCTCCTTGTTCAATGTTTTAATACCCAGATAAAAGAGAATCATTGATAATCACTCATTGCTATCCCAAAAAGAAAGCACTGCTTTACTAAGCCAAGACATAATCACCGCCCTCATCTGTTCCTCCAGCCTACAAGATTCCTTCAGTCTAAGAATGTGTGAAAAAATACAAAAAAAACTTCAGCACAAAATACAAAATGTTAGCTAATCTTTGCTACAAAGGCTCATGGTCTGAAAAATACTAGGACAATATACTCACTTAATCCAGCACTCTGTCATGTTTCTCCTTTCTGGAATCTAAATCTATGAAAAAAACTGCATCTTCACCAGTATTTTTGCTGAAGGCACTAAAGTAATGTTAAGTGGAGATCCTGCAATCCATCGCCAAGTTCAAAATTCGGTTACACAACTTCCTAGCTGTGTGTCATTATACAAGTTACCCCACACATAAAATGCAGAAAAAGAGTAGTACAGTCAGAGCTCCTGTGTGCAGATCTATATTCTGGAATTCAACCAGCTAGAAAGGAAAATATTTTTTTAAATGCATGTGTATAGAACATGCTTAGACATTTTTTCCTTATCATTATTCCCTAACCAACACAGTATAACAATTGATGTTGATGTTGATGTTGTGTTAGGTATTATAAGTACTCTAGTGATAATTTAAACTATTCAGGAGGATAAATATGTTACACGCAAATACTATACATATATATATACATATATGTATACATATGACACTTATGAGCATATGAGGTCTTCTGATGTTCAAAGGAGGTCTTACAACCAATGCTCCATGAATACGGAGAGTCAACTCTATCTGCCATGGAAAAATAAGACAATGTGTGGTACTTATCATAGAACTTCGCACTTTGTAAATGCTCAATAAAATAAAACATGCTGGCATTCTAAATATAGTGTTTCTATTAAAATTAACCTAGGAGTGTGATAATAAGGCAAAGGACAGAGGTCTCAAAAGTACTAACCTCTGAAAATTCAATGAAAAAGGCACATATCCCCAAAAAGTTTTATGGAAAGATGGGTTCAACTACAGAAACACAAATAAATTCATTTCATTTAGTAATTTTTTTTAAATGTCACCAAGCAAGAACATCAAACACAAAGTATGTCTTGACCCAACTTGACCAAACACTCAGAAAAGGCCAGATTCTCAGCCTTGCTTTTGTTACTCCCTGTGTACCCATCAAAGTATCATAAACTAAAATGAATCCATTCCTCTCTCATGGTCTGAAAACACCAAAGGCGCCCAGGTTTCTCCAGGTCAGTGATAGCAAATCTTTTAGAGCCTTCAATGATAACACAGCCTGTTGCAACACACATGCCACAGGTTCCCTGTGGCTACCCTAGAACAGTTTCATCTTTGGGCCCTTGCCTCTACTTACACTCCCTTAATGAGAAGGAGAACAGTTTCCCCACCTGCAAGTCCAGTCAAGAACCCTGTGCCTCAAGCTGTTCACCAATACCCAGGAAAAAATTATTAAAACTGTATTTGTAATGTCTAGAACAGGCAAATCTACAGAGATAGAAAATACATCAGTGGTTAACTAGAGTAGCTTATTTGTATATGCAAAGGTTGGTAAGAAATAAGGAATGTTCTAAAGTTATAATGATGGTATAACAACTCCATGAATGTACTCAAAGCTTTGAACTGAATACTTTAAAAGAATGGTGTGATGTCATATCTCAATAAAGGTGCTATCTGAATAACTCCATAGCCATACCCTCTACTCAGCTTAAACTATTTAGCATAAGGGTACGCTATTTCAAAAAGCAGAAGTTAAATATAAATGGGTATGTCCCCAGTAATTTGGTATAGCCCCAAATCCAGAACTCCTCGGTCTTGATGGGAAGTAACAGTTCCTGAAAACCCACATCATCCCTCAAAACTAACAGTCTAATGCACTTTTATTTCTGTGAAACTGTGTTGTTTGCCACTGAGTTCATGATATAATCAGATATGAAGTTCAACTTTTTTGAAAGCTTTTCACCCAAGGCAGAAAGAGGCAGCCAATCCAGAAGAGGGCAGGTGAATTTATCAAAAAGGGTGAAAATTTAAGCTACCAGAATATTTTTAGGAACACAAGAGATGTTGTAAAGCTTAATTATTTTGTTACTTTTTAACACGTGGAGGTTTTCTTTTAGCATAACCACAATACAAACCAGGATTCTGCCCACCAAAGGTTAATATACACAAAACTATGAGTTACCAACAACTAACACAGGAAGGTATTAGCCTAACTCCTACACCTGTACTTAATGAGGTCTGCTCTAAGAATCACCAATCCTGACAGCTTTGAATACTGGAAGATGGTAACACCAGCTACCAACAATCAACCAGTGCAATGTAGCAGGTACCAAGCTAAGAGCTTTCTACACATGCACTGCTTCCATTTCTCACTATGCTAGGAAGTCAGTATAGCTATTCCCACTTTACAAAGCGTATGTCAGACTTAGCCACATGCCCAAAATCAAGCAACAAATAAAGTGATGCGGTCAAAATTTGACCCAGGAAATCCTAAAACTCTTCCATCCTCTATCACTTCCACAAAATAAAAGAAAACCAAAAGACTAATACAGAATCTTCTTGACTTAGACAACTATCAGGTCAGAAGAAAAGGTCCTAAGTGAGTAAGTCCCCACAAAAAAGGACAGGACCAAAAACAACTGACTGCCAAAGCTCAACTCCATTTCAAAAAAGAGCTTTCTCAAGGCAAGGTTTTTGTTTAAATGTCTGTCTTCAACTATTTTAACCTCTCTGCGTCCAAACCAGGAGTCTATACTCCAAATAAAGAGTTCAAGGGGTTCATTTGGGGGGGGGGGGGGTTTGAAAACTTCTTATTTATGTATAACAATTACAGAAAGAGAGACCAAAGGAAGGACTTGAGGGATTTCAGCGGTAACAGCTTCATATTCCATCCTCAGATTCCAAGAAGGGGTTCATTTTTATGAAGCCCATCAGGTTCCTGATATTCTCAAGGGAATTCCAAAGCTAAATGTAGGGAAATGCCTGACTTAGGCTGATCTAAATGACAGTGTTGCTTCAGGGTTAAATGAAGTATCTTTGATATTTGACAATCTATGTTTAAATACCCTTAATTGCTATGTCACCTTGGGTGGTTCCTGACTTCTCTGTCCCTTAGTTTCCTCATTAATAAAGCAGAAGTACACAATAATGACCCTGTTGAACTTTGCCTATCCTTGCAGGTCAGTTTCACTGTCTCTGATTTATGCACAAAGAAAATCTAAATCCAAAGATCGCCAAATACTAGTTATAAATACAGTCATAAAATAAAATCACTGTTACTTATGTAATTATGTATAATTATGTATTTATCTTTAAGCTATACTGGAAAGCCTCTGGCTTTTCATTTACAATAATGATAAAGATGATCTAAAGAAAAATATCACACAAATACTAATACGGCAGCATAGTAACAAGCACTCATAAAAGAACGCCTGAAATGTAGGACACAGTGACTGACTCCTTTTTTTATTTTAAGAATTCACATGCCCTGCTCAAGTAATAGCTAGTAGTAGTAGAGGAGCATTGTTAGTTGTAGAGCCAGATACACCACGTATCCCAACAATCTTTCCCCTAAGTTACAGGGCTGCTCCATCCCTTTAGGTAGTTTAACTACTGAACTCCATCACTACAATGCCTCCTAACTAAAGAATTCTTACAGTTGAGAGTATAGCTCTGTGGTAGAGCACTTCCCTAGCATGTGCAAGGCCCTGGGTTCAACCTCCTGCACTACATAAATAAATACACACAACCACACAGAATTCTGGCCTTCCTCCAAACAGCAGTAGGTAAAATGTCAGTCACTCAAACGCAAGACCTCAAATTCAATGCTGAGACACGATTCCAAATTCTAGCAGGCTTGGTCCAAGGGATTCCATCCTGAGCAAGGAAGATGCAGCAGGATTAAGAGCTCTGCAGTGATAAGAATTCCATTTCTGGCTCACACCAGGTGGATGCAAAAGCTCTAACTCATCAGCTAAAGATGTGTGCCTCCAGGCTGATGCTTCCCTCAATACTTCCCTTTGTTTTCCCATTTACAAAATAAAGGTACAAGAGCTAATTCATAGGTGAAGCAGTGCCTAGTATGGAACCTATATCTCTGCACCACAGAGGTAACAGAATATCACTGCTGCATTCTCAGGGTCCACTGCACTACCCAGCACACAGCAAGAAGGCTTTCCATATATGTGCTGAGTGAAGTTGAGGACAATTAAAGCTAGCCTGGGGGTCAATAAAAATGCCTGAACGCAACTTATCAAAGGGTCCCTAGTGTTACTTCAAACCAAGGCCATGTGTTTCCTAGATGATCCTCACCATTGACACCAAGCCTGTTCCTATGTTTCAGGTAAGGTACAGCCTCCTACAGAGAGCCTAGCCTCCTTCAAAGACCCTGTCCCAGAAAGCACCTCTTAGCACAGTCCTGTGGTTCATCTCACCTCCAGAAGACTGGCACTTGCTGCCCTGGCATTCTGTTGTCTCTTGCTTCCTTTTTAGAAGAAACAGTCTCATAAAATGACACCTCAGGCAGTTGGGTTCTATAAGTCTCCTATCAAGAGGTCTGGGGACAACTCTCCCAGCTAGGATCCTACTCTGAGAACCTTTCTAAACTGGAAAAT
Source organism: Dolichotis patagonum (assembly GCA_004027295.1). NCBI lineage: Eukaryota > Metazoa > Chordata > Mammalia > Rodentia > Caviidae > Dolichotis > Dolichotis patagonum. The sequence goes on from PVJX010008404.1 coordinate 10,592, forward strand.
ATTACGTGTTAGAAAATCCAGCACACAGGAAAAGAGTCAAAGACAATTCCATTATCTGCCTTTATGTTGTTCCCGATTCTCAAAATGAAAAGATGGCCCTAACTACTTTTAAATGGGCACACACTGAAAAGGCACCAAAATACATTCTCACGATGCAACGTGCTCATCCCTAGAGCACTTTAATTGGCCAGAAGGAGAAACCCTTAGCTCTGCAAAAATCAAGCAGAATGCAAATTTCATTTCTCCCCTTGTACCAAGAGGCAAAAAAGCAAAGAAAAAAATTAAAAGGTCAAGAACGCTTAAGATGAATTTAAGCTTCTCCTTTCTGAGGTAGTCAGGCCATTTATTCTGACACATTTCAATTTCAGGTTTCAAGGATAATGCAAGAGGTAAGAAGCAGAGCGAAGGAACAGGAGAGGGAGAAAGAGGGGATATGTTCGTGCTATTTTTAAACCCTCGCCCACAGTTTAGGGAACACTCTGGTTCTCTCCTCCCACCCCTGTCACCTTCTGCTAAACACAAGAATCGGAACCTGCACACGTACATGGCACTGATTCTAGATCCGGGGGTTACTGGTTGCCAACACTCCACGGAATTGGGAGCTAACCAACCATTCCACCCAGAAAACACGGCAGCCCTCAGCAGGCTGGAGATGCCAAGGGAGAACGAAGCAGTCACGCCCCGCCTTTCCCCTGGGGGAGGCAGCGACCCCCTGCCACTCTCCCTTCCCAGGGCTGGGCACCCAGGGTTGAGCTACTCTTCCTCTACAGTAGCTGGAGTCGTGGACGCGATGGGCTTCCCAAAGGGGTGCGGCAGTCTGAGCACAACAGTCCCACTACCAGGACACCTGTGTGTCGCGCACACCCACCTGCCCAGAGCACCGCCCGCGCCCCGTCCCTCCCGGCAATCCCCGGACGCAAATGGCTGGGCGACCGGTTCCTTCCTCATCTGACCGAGACCGGCTCGCCGGCTTTGCGTATCCTTCCTGCCTCAGCAGAAGCCTCGACCCCCTTCACCCAGTGCCCGGGGCGAAACCAGGAGCGCGCGGGAGACCTGGGCTGTGCTTCGCCCCACGGACCCCTCCGCCCGGGTCCCCGGGCTCGGGGCACTCACTCTTGAGCGCGACAATGAGTGACTTCCCGTCCTTGATGAGCTCCTTGATGAATTTATTGGTCTTGTCCAGCTCCGCTTCGTGCGACTTCAGCGTCTCTCGGAAGTGCGGGCTGTCGAGGCAGCAGTCGCTGAACTCGAGCGCTGGGAGCCCCATGCTGCCTGCGGCGCCCAGCCGGGGGGCGCGCCTTCCCCGAGGCTCGGGCGGCCGGCGCCCTCAGCTCACGCGCCCCGGAACCTCGGCTGGCACCCTCGACGGCCGCCGGCTCCACAGGTGTGGTGCCGGCTCGCCGCTAGCGCGCGGTCTGCGGGAGCACCCGACTGCTGAACCAAGCCGGGACCCAGCTGAAGGGCGGTTACTCCCGCGGCGAGCAACGGAGTGGCGGGGGAGCAGGAAGCGCGGCGGCGGACCCGCAGGGGCACTGGGAAACAGGCGACCTGGTAGCGAGTGCTGCCGCCGCCTCCCCGCCTCCTGCGCTGGCTCGCTTTCCTGCAGCCGCGAGCGCCCTCTCACAGAAGCCTCGGCCGCCCCGCCGGCGTCCGGGCCGCTCGAACCTGCTAGCGATGACCTAATCCCGCTGAGCCAATCAGCGCGCTGTCCTCATTCCGACCCCCGGGGCCGCCAGAGGCCGCCCGGCCCTTCCGCGAGTTTAATCCAATCAGAGGGCTAGGAGGCGGGGCCTGGGATCGAGGGCGGAGCCCACGCCACCGCCTGGGTCTGCAGAGTGAGCACCGCCCTCTCCTGCCGGCTGGGTGTTGCAGACCCGAAGCGCTAGGCGTAAGTGCTGCTGTGCTTGATCCCTCGCCACCTGGACCTTGCTGTCTGCTATGGCCCTAATCCGACCGAGGGATAATGCGTCTGCTAGTCTAGGAAAGGACGACACTTAGATGTGTCCAGCATGAACAATGTAGGTATTAGGATTACTGTTCACTGTTCCCCTCCTGCACTGTTGGGCAACTGAGCTTACCCTCAAAACACAGCCCTCACCTCCGAGAGAACCTGCAAGCGCCTAGCGCACCGCACACTCCTCTGCTAGTCAGGGAGAAAATATTTGTATTTTTAAAAGACTAACTCCCGTCGCCTGCAGTCTTCCTGCCCCTACAGTCGGTCCCCTTCTCGGCCACTCCTGCTAGAAATCCGCCCATGGCCACCCCTTGCCGAGGGTTCTCACATTCTTAGAAGTATTCCAGCCTGGGCACCTAGCACCATTTTACACTGTCACTTCCAATGCCTGTGTTTCGCTGTTGCACTGTGAGCTTCAGGAGGCACGTGTCACCGCAGTTTTTCTCCACTGCTGTTGCATCCCAACTCCTGGAACTCGGCTGGCTTTTGATGACAGATCCTGCATGCTTACCGTGTGCTAACTGTCCTACTGTACTTAATAAATATTTGTGGCATAAATGTATGAACCCTTCCTCTTGTCCCTCTCCTCCTCCCAGGTAGCGTTGATCCATAATCCCTCTGTAAGAGCACAGGATTCGATTCAGACAGCTCACTCATCATGTAATTGTCAGGGTTAGTACCACAGGATCTCTAGTGCTGAACTATGAACTCTTGGAGAACAGAGACTGACCTTGAACAATTATTTCTAAATCCAAGTATTTGCAGCCCTCCAGTTGATTGTGTGCCTGAGTGTGCTTGGGTTTGCTTTTTAAATAAATCTATTATGTGCAGGTAGTAGCTAGCCCACATGCAAGGGATACAAAGATGAATGCAGAATGAACGTCACTGCTTCTGTTCTGGGCAAGACAGATGCAAACAAACAGTAACAATACTGTATGACAGGATGTAAGGCCTGGATGCCAGAAAGCTCCATCTATGTTTTAAAACATTAATAGATCTATTTATTTAATGCATGGATGAATGAATGTGATCTATTTGCCAACTGTATCTACAAATTTAGGCTGAGCCAAACTGTTGATAATTACAACCCTGAAAATAGTCATCCCACCCTTGGGATGGATGAGAAAGATCAGGAATGGAAACTCCATGAAAGTAAATGTTTGATGCTTATCTTGAATAACTCAAGATAGTGTTCTACCCGTCTATTGATACCTAATGAATCAGATGAAAGCTTAAAATATGTGAGGCAACACAAAAATTTTCTCTTATGATCTCTGTGGATCAGGAATTTGGAGAGGGCTCCACTGGGTGGTTCTGACTTGGAGTCTCTCCTGTGATAGCAGTCAAATAGTCAAATGGTGACAGAAGCTGAACAAGGGATGGTTTTCCAGGTCTCTCCCTTTTCTTCAGGAAGACTCAAGGTTTCTCCATGTAGTCTTTCCATGAGGACTATTTTAGGCCTCAGGGCTCCGGTGTGATCATCCCAACGTTACCTTTTATGATCCAGCCTTGGAAGTCACACCACCTTCACTAGCTCTAAACAAGTCACAGATTCACCCAGATGGAAGTGAGGGAGAGGTGTTAGATCGTATCTCTAGAGAAGAGTGACAGTCATTTTTGAAAAATATTCTGCCAGTAGTCAATAAATGTTAAATGAATGAAACAAAGTGAAATCCACAATTATTTGTTTCATCTCGTTGAGGACTATTAGGCAAATGTGTATGTAAATACAAGTGTAATTCATATATATATTAATAATACATTAGCTATCATTTGTTACACTTAATTTGTACCAGGAACTATGTTAAATTTTAAAGACTCATTTAATCCCGTGCCTGGTGCTATGATAATCATCATCTTTCAAATGAAAAATGGGGACACATAGTTGTAACTTTAACCAGGTTGCATACTTAGTAAATCTGTGTGGCATAAATATATAACTTAATATACCCATTCAGTGAAAATAATGCAAGTATGTAGATAATGTGTATATCACTTATAAATTTAATTCATAATTTCCACAAAGGATCTCCCATGCTTTCAGCAGTACTATCAGAAAAACAGAATGCATAACGAATGTAGCAGCACTGAGTACAGACTCTGGTACATGGATAGCACAGTGGTCTCAATCCTAGAAAAGAAGCTCCATGAGGATAGAGATCTTGTGGTGTTCAGTGCTGCAGCCACAGCTTAGACCAGCAATTGGTATCTTCCAAATTTGCTCAGCATCAATAGGAGGAGCACATGCTTAAGAAGGCAGAAACAGGGCTGGGGATTTAGCTCAGTGGGGATTTAGCTTGCCTGGCAAGCATGAGGTCATGAGTTCAATCCCTGGTACCAAACCAAAAAAAAAAAAGAAGAAGAAGAAGAAGAAGAAGGAAGAAACAGAGACTCATGTGACAACATAGGTTATAGCCATGCTGTACAAATAGAACTGTGAAGGCCAGGAATCACATGAAATCAATACATTAGGCAACATTACTTGGCTAAAATTCTTTGGCTGAAATTTCTAAGTTCCTTCAAATTACTCCAAATAGTTCTATTTTCAATACCAATGTATTTTACATTCATGTTATATCTGGCTTCAGTTGTCCAATTAACTTCACTTCTGCTATATAATTAGGTATTATCTAGAGAAACGTCACCACTGGCAAACACTTCCATATGTGTTGTCTCTGAGCCCACATAACCAGAAGTGTGCACCTCGGTTCCTGCATACAAGCTCATCAACAGCACTGGTCCGAGATGAAGCATTCTAGGCTCTTTATAACCCTGAGAAGTTCAGGGATAGCTCTAACTTCAGGGCAGCCTTTAAGGATTTAGGTGGTGATACTAGTACAAGGTGACTTCACTTCTTGAGCTGACTTTATTTATTTTTGTGGAGTTTTTGTTTTATTTTGTTGAAATACACACACACACACGCACACACACACACACACACCACTGCACCATGCTAGGACTCAAACCCAAGGCAAGCACTGTACCACCAGGCTACCCTGACTGTCCTCTGTACTAGCTGCATTCTCAAGGCTGTCTTGGCTTCTCCAAATTTACATTCAGCAATATTAGCAGTGACAGAGTTTTCCTTCTAAGAATTCCAGCAGAAATGACAAGATAGAAGCCAGTGATAAAACAGCCCTATCCAAACACATGAACACTGGGGAGTTCTTGTTCTCCCAAAGGACCAGCAAAGTACTGGTAACAGGGAGAGAGGATCATTGCTGAAAAGGCAGAGGCAATAATGTGGAGTGCACATGACCTGTCCACCAGCCTCCTTCTGCTGCATTCTGATGTTTTTTTAATTCTAATTAGTACTTATTCTTCTTTTTTATGGTTGGTACCATATGTTCCTTTACACAGTGATTTATCCTTTGTGTTATTACTGGATAAGACATCAGGTGTCCTATTTTAAAACAGTGATCTTAGGTTGATGTAAATGTTCTCTATCTTGATTATAGTGATTGTTACAGAAGCATCACATTTGCCATCTTATAATATGACATCTATTATTTGGCATCCTATTATATGTAAATCATACCTCAATGAAGATTGACTTTAAAAAATGATGATGGTGGTGGTGGTGAGACTGATCAGACATTTGCTGTGTAGTAAGCACTGTGCTAAATACTTTATTACATTTCCTTGTTTAACATTAACTACAGCCTGGCCCTCTTCGCTGCAGGTCCACAGGCTGAGATGCTGGAGACTAGTGACCAGCAACGCGAGCACACAAGGAAGTGAATAACAGCTCTCCAAGTCTACAATCAAAAATGGCTTCAAGTGAAACTCTCTTACAAAAAATGAGAAAGAAACAAATGGAAAAAGTAAAAAAACTTGAGGTGGCAGGACCTGAAGAATCTGTGGTTGAAAAAGTACCAGACCAATGTGTGGTAAATGGGAAGATGGAGTATTTCAAGTGGAAGGGATTTACAGATGTGGACAATACAGAGGAACCTGAAGAAAATTCAGATTGTCTAGAGTTAACTGAAGCATTTCTTAACTCTCAAAAGGCTGATAAAGAAAAAGATGGTATGAAAAGAAAATCTTGATCTCATCATGAGTCTGATGATAGTAAATCAAAGAAGGAAAGGGAGGATGCTGACAAACCAAGAGGTCATGATCCCGAACAAAATATTGATGCCACGGACAGTCATGGAGAGTTGATGTTTCTCATGAAATGGAGAGATTCAGATGAGGGTGACTCAGTGCTGGCAAAAGAGGAAAATATGAAAGGTCCTCAAATTGTAATTGTTTTTTATGAAGAGAGACTAACTTGGCATTCTTGACCAGAAAACAATGCTCAGTAATAATTGGAATCATATATATGTATGCATCCTAATAAAAATCAAGTTTAATATATTGGTTTTGAAAGTAGTATTGTAGAAGTTTTTAGGTTTTTTGTTTTTATTTTACACTAATAGCCCTAGTTGCTTTGAACAAATAAAAGCTTTCTGTACTTGCTTCCTGTATCAGAAAAGAGCACTTGACCACCTAATGTATTTCCTCTGCTTTTCTACGTGTTGGGGAAGTTTTCCACAGTCAAACTTAATCAGAGCTAGTTTTTAGTCCATATGCTTGAGGACCATCCTGAGTTTTTTGTTTGTGTGTATAAGTAAATATTATGTATATGGCTTTTGTTTTGTTTTTAAACATTTAACAAAACAAACACCCTGTATGTTAAGTCTATGTTCCTGAGATGCCATCATTATGAGCAACCTAAGAAATAGATTCCAGTTAAATAAAAGCTTTCCTGATGCTATAACCTTTCAAGTTAAATAGATGATTCTGTGGTTAACTGGACAGTTTAAAGTGGATAATTTCAAAGCAGTCATATCAGAATCCACATCTATGTCTTTAAACACATAAATGCAGCAATTTATTTGAAAAATAGCGGAAGAGAAAAATTTCATCACTAACAAGAACTTCCCAACCCAAATAAGGAAACCCAAATAACAAAACCTAGTTTGTTTGAATTAACTAAACAAGACCTGTTAAGGGAACATTTTAAAGACTCCTAGTGACCTATTCCTTTACAATAATTTGAAATCTGTATACTAAAAAGTCATGATTCATGGACTTAGCTCATGGAAACCACTTAGATGGTTAGAGGTATTCACAAGTTGGGATCTGCTAGAATAAATGAATAAACAAACTTTTGTGATCTATATTATAGACTTGTTTTTCTTGACCCCAACTCATTCCTTATACATAGACTCATTCTTTTTAGTATTTCAGCAGAAGACAATAAAATAATTTTATAGTAGTCAGAATGTTAATGTACTGTATAATTGTTTATTATAAATAATGATGAGTAGTGATCAGTGGTAGTTTTATATTCCTTTTAAAAATGTACTACAACCCTGGGAAGTGATTAGAGCTACTATCTCCATTTTACAAATAAGCAAATTGAGGCTTACAGAAGTGAAGTACCTAGGTTCACAAAGTTTAATATTTGAGCCAGGTTTAGAATTCAAATTACTGTTTAATTAAATAACTGTCTCCATATGTCTATAAGAAACACATTTCATGTATCTAAAAGTCATTAATAAATAATACACAAATGTCTAAAAATGGATCAAGATCACACGTAAAAAAGAAGGCACCTCACTGAAAAGTGTATGTGTCCCAAGATTTTTGCTGGAATGTCTACAAGCCTCTAATTTGTTTTGGCTTTAAGTTCCAGGCCTCTAATTTATATAGAAGCAACTGATTAAAGCAAAACATGAAATCCTCATTTTCCTGGAAAGAAAAAAAGAATAATCTGTCCTTTTAAAGCCTTGTCTCATAGTTCTCTAAGGACAGTACCAGCATTTATGCAATGTTCTTTGGCTCAAGAAATTAGTGAAATTCATATGACTTGTACCATACAAGTCTGTTTTATATATTAGTAATGTTTTTATTTTCACTTTTAATGATTTATTCATTTCATACCTACTAGTTTTCTAACATCCATTCTTTATTCATTCATTAAGAAAGTTTTATATATACATATATATATATATATATAACATTTACTACATAGTACAGTTCTAAATATTTTATAAATATTAACTCAGTTTTTTAACCATGGTATTATCATCATATCTCCATTTTACAACAGAGGGAGCAATGATGAAAGTCACATAATCACTGAATGGCAGAGGTAAGATTTTCACTGATAGTCGAGCTCTAGGCACACACTGTTATTAGCAGAAGTCCAAGCTGAACAATTCAGCTCCTCAGGCTCGACACAGACAGTGGTGGCCATGTGCCATTTTCCTGGCCATTGAGATGCTACTGGAAACTGACTAGGTGGAGCTTTGCAAAAGATTTGTGGTTTCTATAGTTATTGTTTGGTGGTTGTTTTCATAGAAGGAAAGCTGATACATACCTTTTGCTTTCTTCTGTTCCCTATTCATTTTGCCATGAATGTGGATGCAAAGTATGGAGTGGCAGAAGCCATTTTGCAATCATGAGGATGAATGCATTATGCTAAGAATGGTTGAACAAGAAATCAGAGGGAGCCAGGTGTCTTGGTGACAAACATGAGCCATAACCCACAGCTCCAGAGTACCCATTTCCTAACTACTCATCACACAGAGGGACAATATCCTATTCTTGTTTAAACATATTAATGATATTTTTCTGTTATTCAAAGTCAGATATAGCTCCAAAATGATACAATCATTGATTATTTTACCTCCTCCTGAATTTTTAATCATCCTCATTAAGACATAGTTTTTAGGTAGCTTCCAAATTGGAAAACCATTTATTTCGGTATAATTTCTTAAACATTTAGAATAAAGATATACCTGCATCTATAGAACAAAAATCTCAAATAAGGGGGAAAAGTATTTAAGGAAAATGATCTGTCAGGCATGATAGTAGATACCTGTAATCCTAGCTCTGTATAGGAAGCTAAGGCAGGAGAATTGCAAGTTCAAAGCCAGCCTGAGTAACTTAATAAGACTCTGCCAAAAAAAAAAAAAAAAAAGGACTGGGAATATAATTTAGTTCAGTGTTCTCTGAATTTAGACTCCAGTATTTCCAGTATTGCATTAAAAAGAAAACAAAATTTAAAAAACAGGTGTGGTGGTATACACTTTGTAATCCCAGCACTCTGGGAGGGGAATTGAAAGAATTGTCTAGTTCGGGCAACCTTATGACTCAGAAATATCCTGTCTCAAAATTTTTTTTCCTTGGGGTGTGGCTCCGTTTAAAGACCTTGGATTCAATGCCCAGAAGAAAGAGAGCTAGAAGGTCACTTCTGTGCCCACCTTCCCACACTTCGGACCCTGGATCTTCACCTCAGAGGGCAGGCCACATCTGTGCCCATGCTCCCACTCTTAGGGACACCCTCACCTCCTGGACCTAGTATTGCTGTTGATCTTCAGCTGCCTTTCTTCCTCACAGAACCTTGGACTACAGTGGATTAATTGTACTGGGTTGATGGGAAACTCAGTAAACCTTCATCCAAACAGAGGACCTCAGCAGGCTCCCATCAGTGTGGTGAGTTTGCCCTAAAAGAGAGGTCTTCAGTGGGTAAACAGGAGCAGTAGGGAAATTTCTTCCAGCTGTAGGACCTTGGCAAGCTTGGCAAGAGTGTGGGTGAGTCCTTCCTCCATACAGAGAACATCAAGTAGGTTGAGGACTGTCCCAGTAAGGCCTCCACCAACCTGGAGAAAATTAAAAGGACCTATGAGACACTCAGAGGCATAGTAAGGTCCCAGCCAAGACCAACACTATAGACAGGGAGATCTGGTGGCCTGGAACAACCTGAAGACATAGTAACAGTGGGAACTAAGGGTTGGCTTACATCAATACTCGTAGACTAGTCAGCCTAGGAAGAACATAGGACTCCCTCAACAGGCCCTGCAGGAAGAATTCAGGTGACTGGCCCGCATCTTCATTGCAGTACCCAGCAATCAAACAAACATCAACCACACAGTAGGACTCTAAGATACACACTACTAGCAGATGAGACTAGTGGGATTGAAAGACCAAATATTAGCCCGAAAGGTGAAAATGACAAAACAAAAAGTAAAATGCAGTTTCAAACATCTAGTCCATCAGGAGCAAATACAAGAGACATTGAAATAAAGGACTTTAAAAGTCATACACCAGAAATCTCTGAAAAGATAGCCAGTGAAGTAAAGAAACAAATCCATGAGGCCATAGAGGAAATCAAATTGGAAATAGTTTCTCACATAAACACAGAACTGACAAACAGTAAAGGAGTTGCTCAGCACAGCTAGAGAAGAAATAGATTTTAAAAAGTACAGGAGCATGGGAAACTGATTGAAACCTTGAATGAACAATACAGAAAACAAGCGGAATGCATGGAACAAATTCAAAGAGATATCCAAGAAATAAAAAATTATATTGAAAGCTGGCAAAACCATTTAAATGAAACTCAGGATAGAATTCGGAAATGGAGGACAGGATCACAGGTAGCAATCATGAAAGGATAGAACTTTTAAAAACAACAAAGCAGCATGAAATGACAATTCAGCAGATTCAAGATGATGCCAAGAGAAATAATATAAGACTAATTGGTATCAATGAAGATGCAGGAGTCAATGCAAATGACATCAGTAAACTATTTACAGAATAGCAGAAAATTTCCCAAACATGGAGAAGGAATCTGATATGCAGATAAGTAAGGCATACAGAACACCAAAGAGTCACAATCAGCATAAATCTACACCCAGAGATATAATAATTAAGATCCGAGACATACAGCATAAAAACAGAATACTAAAAGCTGTTAGAGAAAAGACACAACTCACCTATCAAGGTAAGCCCATTAGAATCACAGCAGACTTTTCAGCACAAACCCTCAAGTTAATATCAGTTTGGAGTGAGGTGTTTCAAGCCTTGAAGGAAAACAACTTTCAACCCAGACTAATGTACCATGCAAAACTTTCTTTCAAATTTAATGGAGAAATAAGATACTTCCATGACAAAGAACAACTGAAGAAATTCATGTCCACCAAACCAACCCTGGAAAGAATACTGAAAGACATAATAGATAGAGATAAAAATGACCACAGTCTCCCGAACAACAGAAAGAAAACACCAGACAGGGAAGGCAATTAAATAAGGGGGAAAAACAAAAACAAACAGCAGGAAAACAACATGACAAAGTTGAGCCAGTACATAGCAATTATATCCATCAATGTAAATGGCCTTAATTCAATGTAATTCAATGTAAAAGGCCAATGTAAATGGCCTTAGATTGACAGGATGGATCAAGAAATAGGATCCCACAATATGCTGTATACAAGAAACACATCTGACTCAAAAGGAAACTCATAGACTAAAAGTCAAATGATGGAAAACAATGTTCTATATGACAGGAACCCAAATTAAAAAGGGGTAACTATTCTATTTGCAGACAATGTGAACTTCAAACCTAAAATGATTAAAAGAGACAAAGAAGGTCACTACATACTTGTAAGTGGAAAAATTCAAGAGGAAGAACTAACAATTATAAATATATATGCACCAAACACAGGAACATCCAACTATGTAAGACAGATACTAATAGAAAAACCAAATAAGCAACAACACTATTGTAATAAGGGACCTTAACCCCATCTTCACAAAGATATAGGTCAACTATACAAAAAGTAAGCAAAGAAATAACAGAACTGAATCAAACCTGTGAGCAAATGGACTTAGTAGACATTAACAGAGTGCTCTATCCAACCACATCTGAATACACATTCTCCTCAGCTGCACATGGGACATTATCCAAAATATACCATATATTAGCCCATAAAACATTCTTAAGTAAATGTAAAGGGATTGAAATTATCCCATGTATAATATCAAACCATAATGCACTTAAATTAGAAATTAATGGCAAAAGAAATTGCAAAACCTGCATAAATACATGGAAATTGACAATCAATGGGTTACAGGTGAAATTAAAGAAGAAATTAAGCAACACCCACAATTCAGTGACAACACAGATACAACATACCCAAACCAGTGGGACACAATGAAAATGGTCCTAAGAGGGAAATATATAACAATAAATTGTTACATCAAGAAAACAGAACAAGCACAAATAAACAATGTAATGCTACAATTCAAGATTCTAGAAAAACAAGAGCAAGTAAAACCCAAAGCTTGTAGAAGAGAGGAAATTATAAAGATCAGAGCAGAAATTAATGCAATTGAAACTAAAAAAAAAAACAAAACAAAAAAACAAAGAATTGATGAATCAAAGAGCTGGTTTTTTGAGAGAATAAACAAAATTGATAAATCTCTAGCCAACCTTATTAAGAAAAAGAAAAAAACTCAAATTCATGCAATAAGGACTGAAAGGAGAGAAATTACTACAGATCCCATGGAAATTCAAAGGATCATGAATACCTACTTTGAAAATCTTTACTAACATAGGGTGGAAAACACAGAGGAGATAGACAGATTTCTAGAAACATATGCACTACCAAAGCTCAATCAAGAAGACACAACAGTTTTGAATAAGCCAATACCAGCTACTGAAATTGAAAACATGATTAAAAACTTACCACCAAAGAAAAGCCCAGGTCCTGATGGATTCATGGCTGAATTCTACAAGAAATTTAGAGAAGATTTAATGCCAATACACCTTAAAATCTTCAGTGAATTTGAAAGGGAAGCAATCTTCCTTAACTCATTCCTGGAGGCAAGTATTACTCTGATACCAAAACCTGAGAAAGACCCAAGCAAAAATGAGAACTATAAACCAGTTTCACTAATGAACATTGATGCAAAGATTTTCAATAAAATACTGGCAAATACAATGCAGCAAATGATCAAGAAGATTATACATCACAACCAAGTGGGATTTTATCCCAGGAATGCACAGATGGTTAAACATACACCAATCAATAAATGTAATATATCACATCAACAAAGTCAAAAATAAAAATCATAAAATCATCTCAATAGATGCAAAAAAAGCTTTGGATAAAGTCCAATACTCATTCATGTTAAAAATCCTACAGAAAATTGAAACAGGTGATCCTATCTCAATCTGACAAAAGCCATCTATGATAAACCAACAGAGAACATCATACTAAATAGACAAAAACTGAAAGCTTTCACTCTAAAATCAGGAACAAGACAAGGATGTCCACTATCACCATTCCTATTCAATATAATCTGGAAATATTAGCCAGAGCAATCAGACAAGAGAAAAAAATAAAAGGAATAAAGATAGGAAAGGAAGAAGTTAAATTATCACTATTTGCAGATGACATGATACTCTACATAGAAGACCCCAAAACTCCATCAAAAGACTACTAGAGTTAATAAACAAATTCAGCTGTGTAGCTGGATATAAAGTCAACACTCAAAAATCAGTATCAGTTCTGCACACAAACAAAAAACTGGCTGAGAGAGAAATCATGGAAATATCGCCTTTCACAGTAGCATCTAAAAAAAATGACACCCTTAGGAATCAACCTAACCAAGAATGTAAAAGATCCCTATGCTGAAAAAAAGCTCTACTTTAAAAAGCTCTACTCAAAAAAAAGCAGATTGAAGAGGATATTAGAAAATGGAAAAATATTCCTTGCTTTTGGTTAGGAAGAACCAACATTGTGAAAATGGCCATACTCCCAAAACTGTTACACAGATTTAATGCAATCCTAATCAAAATACCATTGACATACCTCACAGATCTAGGAAAAACCCTCCTAAAATTCATTTGGAAACAAAAGAAACCTAGAATAGCAAAGGAAATTCTGGGCAACAAACGCAAGGTAGGAGGCATCTCAATTCCTGACCTGAAATTATACTACAAAGCTACAGTGATAAAATCAGCATGATACTGGCAAAGAAATAGACCTGAGGATCAGTGGAACCGATTAGAAGATGCAAACACAACTATAAAGACATTCAGCCACCTTATATTTGACAAAGGGGCTAAACATGTTCACTGAAAGAAGGATAGACTCTTTAATAAATAGGGTTGGAAAAATTGGCTTTCCACATGCCGAAGACTGAAACTAGACCCATGCAGTACTGTCACCATGCAGTAAATTAAAGTCAAATTGGATCAACACTAAATCTACTAGAAGACAAGATAGGTAGAAATCTTGGAGACATAGAGGTAAGCAGAGAATTCATGAACAAAACATAAATTGCATGGAAAGTACTTCAAAGAATCAACAACTGGGATCTCATCTTATTAAAAAGTTTTTGCACTTCAAAAGAAATCACCAACAAAATGAAATTCAAACCCACAGAATGGGAAAGAATTATAGCCAGCAACCCCTCAGACAAAGGACTTATATCCAGAACATACAAAGAATTGAAAAATATCAAGACCCCCAAATTCAAAGACCCTCTCCAAAAATGGGCATCTGAGATGAACACACAGTTCTCAGATGAAGAAATACAAATGGCAAATAAATACATGAAGAAATGTTCACCATCACTGATCATTCGAGAAATGCAAATTAAAACAACATTGATATCATCTCACACCGGAAAGAATAGCTGCCATTAAGAAATCAACTGATAACAAATGTTGGCGAGGCTGTGGAAAAAAAGGAATACTTCTCCACTGTTGGTGCGAGTATAGACTGGTGCAGCCACTGTGGAAATCAGTATGGAAATTCCTCAAAAAATGAGGATTGGAAGTTCCATTCAATCCAGTTATTCTCTTCCTGGGTATTTTCCCAGAAAAATTGAAAAGATCACGTCTCAGCTATATAGGTGCACCCATTTTTATAGCAGTGCAATTTTGTAATAGATAAATCTTGGAAACAACCAAAATGCCCATCAACTGCAGAATGCGTGAAAAAGATGTGATATTTTTCTACAAAGGACTATTACTCCACTATAAAAAAGGACGATCTTGAGGCTTTTATACGTAAAGGGAGGCAACTTTAGATTATCCTCATAAGTGAAATAAATCAGATTCACATTTGTAAATATCGTATTGTCTCTCTAGTATAAAAAATAATAATAAAAACTGAAAGTAATAAAATCCAAAATATATAGTAGATATTGTGATAATGAACGGGAAAGAAAGTGCTCTAAAGGATATAACTGTATGTATGTTTAAGTGTGCAAGATAGATAACCACACTACCAAGTTTTTGTTAGTTCATCAAACAGAATGGTTTGTACTGTCATTGTTTGAGTGTCCACTTTTTATGCTTTGATTTTGTGACTTGAACAACTACTTCCAAGATAACAGTATGTAATTTATAAACTAGTATTTCTTACTGTTTTTTTTAAATTCTGCATTATTTCTATCCTTTTTTCTGTTTTTGTTTTTTATCTAAATAAAAAAAAGATTTCAAAAAGGGAGAACAAAGATGAAAGAAGAGCAAAAGGGAAAAAATGATAATCCATCAATAATAATGAAACAAGAGACTTAGATGAAATTATCAGAGATAATTTCAATAGAGAGACAGGATTATTTGGTTAGTGAAATTTGTTGGTCTTTTATAACTAGTGTTTCTAAAATGACCAATTGGCTTACTTCAGTAAAGTAACCTAAATTAAAACAATCCTATGAACCTTGTTTTCTTCCTTGCTTCCAAATCTCATTATACATACATGTGCTTTAAATATGCTCATATTATACACACCAAGAAATCTGCAAGAAATAATCCCATAAGGTTTTGCTTAATGCAGTACTTACCATATTTCTTGGAGCACTGAGTCCAATTTTCACCCCAACATTGGGGCTCACACTTAGTATTCTATGAAACATACTTGTGAAATGAACAAATTCATAGAATAGAGACCTACAATAGAAAGGGATGATTTCTAGTCTTGTAGTTGTCATTTTAATTGTTGAAAGACAGAACATTTGTTATAAGGAATTAGCCAACTTTCTAAAGCAATAGGGAAACAATCACTGTGCAACTCTGAATCATTAATGGACTGGGAATCATGTCCCTTTAGATGGCTCTGGTTTTGAAGTGATGCTGTGGTTTTCAGGGGCTGCCTATGTGTACCGAAGTTGGCATGGTGGGAGTAGAAGAAGGCAGAATTTCAACAGAGAAAATAGACTGCTATCCTTTTTTTCAATGAAGAAGATAACATGAAAAGAAAATTCAGCACTAAAATGGTTATTCCACAGCTAAACACCCAGTAAATGAGATATAATATCTCCTGGAGCAATAAATATTGACATAGTTCTTTTATTTATGTCCCTACTTCCCTCGTACTTTTTTTCCTGGAATTTCTCATCACTATATATCTATTACTCAACTTTCACTTTTAGACAAAGTTGACTTAACAAAACCAGTAGCTATTATTTTCTTACACTAAAGCATGCATCATTAAAATACTAAGGAGATGGGAGAGAAGGGAGGGGAAGGATATGAAAAATAAAAATAACTGGAGGGGAAAATAATGATAACAGAGCATTTGCAAATGGGAAGGGAATCAGCAGTTGAAAGGTTTAGGGAGGGGTGGGAAGAGTAGGATATTAAAAACCAACAAAGAAAAAAATAATTAACATGTATTATATACATGTACCAGCTCCCCACATTAATTATGTATTGCAAACATGTACTAATAAAAAACACAAACATATTCCTATATAAAAACTAAACATTACCAGATATGGCAATCTCAGCACTCAGGATGCTGAGGCAGGATGATTGACGTGAGTTTGAAGCCAGCCTGGGCTACATAATGAACTCAAGAACCAGCTTGAACTACACAGTGAAACCCTGTCTCAAAAATAAATAAATCAATAAATAAAACATTTATAAATTTTTTTGTTTGTTTTTGCCTACAAACTAACCATGTAAATTATACTTGTGCTTTCCGAAGCTGATCTGATTACCTGGCCAGTACAGACATAAGTTTTCTTCCATCATGATGGAATGAGAAAAATAAGAAAATATTATTTTAGATATATCCCATTGGAAGGAATGTTTTTATTTTCAGATTATGTCCTGTCTACATATTTAACATCAACATCTGTTTCCCCTCTTTGGTATTAATCTCCTTTTCTGTAAGACAATAAACAAAGAAAGTAGCTATAATTTTTAAATATATTATTTGACAAAAACTAATATTTGAAAGTCCTATCTTCCACTTCATTTGTGTTTGTTTTGTTTTTTATTCAAAAGTTGAGAAATAGGTTCTTGAGCCATGGACCCTCCTGTGTCTAGCTTGCTGCTATATTTCCCATGATCCCTAGCATGCAGAACAGTGGTAAGCAAGCAAAGGCAAGTGACTGTAGACTAAGCTAGCAGGCATCAAGCACAGACATTTTCATCAAGGACTACCAAGTTTTATAGGACCAACTTTTCTGTTGTGTCTGTTCAACTCTGCCACTGAGGCAGGAAACCAGCACACGAGTTTGTGTAGTAGCTGTATACCAAAACAAAACCCTTTTGTCACGTACATCATTTTCTAAAATTATTTACCTTAAAACAGGGTCTCACTACATCACAAATTGCCTAGGATGAGCTTGAACTTGTCATCCTCCTGCCTTTACTTCCCAGAGTGCTGGGATTATAAGCTTGGACCACCGTGTTCCAGATGGTGAGGTTTTCATGAAGGACCGATGGACAGGTTGGTTTCAGACAATTTCTGTATTTAGCTCCAGATCACAAATTTCAGAGTCCAGGGATTATGCGTATGTGCCATGACACCCTGTACACTTTTATTTCAGCTTCTTTTCTGATAATAATTTGATGAAAATAAGGAATATGATCCTTAAAAAGACATAATTAAGATGTTCTTAGATTGTCTTTTACAAAGTGTACTAAGAGCAAAATCTCAAGCATCAGACAGATTTGGGCCTTCATAACAGCCTTGCCACTCTGTGGCTGTGTGACCTTAGACAATTTAATTAAACTCTATAAGCCATTGGTTGAATAAGTGTAAAATTGAGTTCATACAGTGGTATCTCAGTTCATGAACTTACTTCTTTCCAGGATTCTGTTTGCAAACTGAACTGGTCACAAACTAAATCAGATTCAATGGTTAGGTTCAATGTTGTCCTTATCGGGAAATTTCACTTGGTTTGCAACCAGTTTGGTTTGTGACCAGAATGGTGAAAAGAAGTTCATGAACTGAGGTACCACCATACTGGTATGTGCTAGGAGCCATTATTTTCTTATCAAGGTATCAAGTGTTCTGGGGATATGGAGAGCAGATAATGACACATTGACTTCATGAAATGGAAGTCATATTCCTCTTTGCTTCCGAGTTTTCGTAATTGGAGGGTAGGGTTAGAATCTTGGAAAGAATTAAATTTGTGAACAGAGGTACCACTATAGTAGTCCACATCTCCCAGGGCTGTGTGAAGATTACAAAACAGGATGCACAAAAATGTCTATTTAGATCAGTGCCTGTAACGTAGTGTTTGAAAAAAAAGAGCTAGCAAGATAAAACGGTAACATCACATTGTTAGAAGGTGAACTTTGATAGAATTCATTTTCATAATCTTGCTTCTTCTAATGGATTTTAGATAAATTTTAAATAACTGATTTTCAAAGTAATACTATGAATATTGAAGATCAGTGCTTGCATGAATATAGAATTGGATGTAGATGTCTTCCATTGTTCTAATCAGGTAGGAGAAAACAAGAGCTGGGGAGTTTCTAGGGACTGGGAACATAGGTTCCATTCAGAACTCTAAAAAGATTTGCTGGTTAACTTGGAGACATCAGAATCTCACTCTTCAGATACCTCTTTGCTTCCCAATTGAAAGTAGTTTCTCCCTCATAGTCCACTGAACACAAGCATCTGGTTGGCAAGGACAGTGTTGAGTCCATGTGTTTCATAGATGTATCATCAGAGCCTAAAAGAGAACTTCACAGCAAACATCAAGTAACTACCTAGTAAGTCAGTAAATGAATGAATGAATGATTGCATAATTGGGCGACTCTGGCATATATTCAGTGCTTCATGCTGTTTAGAAATATAAATAGAAGTCTTACAGCTACTGTAAGAGGTGAAGAGAATGAAATTCATGACAACACAAGCCCACTTGACCACATGGATTCAGAGTTTCCAGGAAGAAACTAAGAGTAATATATGGTACCAGTGAATACCAAGCCAATAAAAACAAAGAAAAAAATGTTTGCACACCCACAGACCTATGTTTCTAGGGAAAAGTACTACCCATTGAGACTTGGAGTAAAGACTTGGTCGTTTGTTTCTTACTTCAGGAACAATAAGATCTTTTTCCGTTGGCCTCTGAGTTTTCCTTACGATTATGGCTTGTGTCCAGATGTACCTCTGCCCCCAAGCCTCATGTGGTCATAGGGGGCTGGATCTAGAATATGTGACGCTGGAATTGACTTCTGGCGCAATGCTAGGATCAAAGGCACTAGGGTTAGGGTCTGAATGCTACCTGCCCTAAGTAGTCTGGATAAAATAAAAGGAGTAGAAAGACACTGTTAATGTTCCTTGTTGCTTTTGCTACCTTGTGGGTGCCATGAACTGTTTTCTGTGTTGCCCGTCTGCCAAGCCACCTTGCTTGAAGCCAGCCAGTTACGGACTGAAACCTTTACAAACTGTGAGTTAAATAACCCTTTTCTCCCTTAGCTTGTGGGTGATGGATGTTTTGTCTCAGTAACTAGAGAAGAGTACCTAAGACATGTGGTCATCCACTCCGTATCTATCATGTCTCCTTCTTTCTCCTTAGTCCCTCCTCTTCAGTTCCCTTTGCTGATTACTCATTTTCGCAACTTCCCCAATTTTAAACTTTTCACTACACCCACTTCCTAGGTGACCCAACCTATCCCTTAGCTTCAAATACCATCTGCACACTAATACTTCCCAAAGTCTGTTCCAGCTTTGACTTCTTCCCCGACTCCAAGCAAGTCTACATGACTGATTGCTCAATAGTTTACTTGTATAACTAAGTAGGCATCTCAAACTTAAAAGATAACAAGACTGAAATTTGGACTTTTCTCCCAAACACTGGCAAATTCAGCCTTGCAGATGTTCAAACCAAGACCTTTTTCTCCCCCTCCCCACAATTCATAAGCAGTCATTGGTAAATCCTTTTGACAGAGTCCTCCATAGATATCTATCATCCAGCTTTCCATTTCCTCTGCCATCACCATGGTCCAATTCACCAGTACAATACAAGAGCCTTCTAACTGGTCTCTTGGCATTTGCCTCTGCTATCTCTGATCCAGGAGCCAGAGTGGTCCTTTAGGACACAAAAGATACACTGTCACTTATCTGATCACAACCCTCCAACAACCTATTGAATAAAAACAAAACCATGATCTGCCCCACACCATTTCCTGGCCAACTTTCTTTACTCACAGGGCTCTGGATCTTGGACTCTTTTAGACTGATACTCTTTAATGCAGGCTTAACTACTCTCCTCCCAGGAGAGTAGGGCTTTTTTAGATGGGGACATCTATTCTGTCCATTGTTATATCCCCAGGGCCTAGGATAATGCCTAGCAAGTGACAAGTACCTACAAAAACTTGTTGAACAAATATTCTTTTGGTAAAATCATCTATGTATTTCAATAAGCAGATATTAAGTGTATGACCATTTGCTATATGCCTTATACAGGCAAATACCATGCTTGTCAGTATCACACTCAGAATCCAATATAAAGACCAGTAGGCATTCTATATGGGTTAAAATTAATTTAGAAAATATTAGTCAGAAAATTCAACATAATGCTTAGGAACTGTTATTAAATTAATGGTTTAAACTGGAGAAATATTACTTTATTTTGTTGTGCAGGGTAATAAGACAGTGTCTTGCTAGTCAGTTCAGGCTGGCTTCAAACTCAGCCTCCCAAGTACAGGGATTTAGATATATACCTCACTACGTCACTTTGTTATTAGTCATTTACAAGTATCAAGCAAGTATCTACTTTAGTGTCTGTAACATTTCCTTTTCGTCTCTACAGTTCATCCTTTGCAGAAAATGCAAATCAGTTTATTCATAAGTTTCTACTGGTAACCCTCTATCTTAATCTTGGACAAAAATTCCCTTTTGCTCTAGTATTTTAGGGGTGCATTTTTCATACTGTGGATGCTATTGAGACCAGGGGGAGACATAGACCTACAATTATACAAGGAAGTATAAGCATGTAAGAGAAAACACAAACCTACAATTTTGCCTGGTCATTCATTCAACTGATGTTTATCTAACTCTTACGATGAGTCGTTAGCAATAAATAGAAGTTGTGTGTCCACAAGAAATGCTTTGCACGCTGCCTGACATAAACGAGGCTATCAGGGTACCTGTTGAAAAAAAATGGAGAGTTACTGAACAAGAGTGTATAAAAAGATAAAAGAGCTGAGACTCAAAGATGAAACTCTGGAAAACACAAATACATCACGAGGTAGGCTGGGAAGCACATATATCACAGATTACCAGGAATTCTTAGGTCTTTTTAAATTCAGGCCTCCACTGTTACCATTTCTTCAGGAATAATTCCTAAATTTGAAATTAAGTTGATCTCTAGACAGACAAACAAACACACACAACACGTACTCACGAACACACACACACACACACACACACACACACATTCAAGCACATGGGTAGCATTTCCATTTTTCTAGAGCTTTATTACCTTATAATCTAGGGGCTATTTATCCCATAGCTGCACTTTCAGATACCAAATTTATGCTATTGTATGATTTTGCATTAAATAATTTTGGAAGGTTTTTTCTCATTTTTCGTGGTTGTTTCCTAATATTAAGTTCCTAATGCTAACTCAACCAGAAAATGCAACTTTGTCACTATAGAAATAACTAATGTTCAAGACCTGATTGTGACATTGTGGCTTTTGGTTATTTCTATGTGAATATGATTATTATCAGTTGTAAACACCTGTTTACCAGTTGTTTTCTTTTGTTTTCTTTTGTTTTATTTTTGGCTGCCCTAGAATCCATAGCCTTTCTTACGGTAACAATCTCAGTTTTTCCTGGTGAAACCACCTCCTGCTCTATTCCTAATCCAGTTGATCTGGATGGAGGTGGTTATCATTGGGCTTCAAAAGGAGAACATGCAGCTCTGTTGACCTGTTGACCAATAAAACACGGCAACACTGTAGGCCCAGAGATTGGCTCAGAAATGGGAATATGAGCCAATAAGAAACACTGATTTACAGTTATTGGATTTGTTAGCGTAACCAAGCCAAACACATTCCTGCTGAACTGGAAGCTGAATGACTATGAACCTGGAATTGATGTGGTCTGCCACATTTGGTGAAAGCCGTTCTGAGAAGCACTGAAGGGGTTTGAGAACTTGCTTCTAGTCATTCCTGAAGCTAGCATACAGCTGCACTTTTCAGTTCTATGAGCCTTTGTAT
The DNA here is from genome assembly GCA_004027295.1 of Dolichotis patagonum. Taxonomy (NCBI): domain Eukaryota; kingdom Metazoa; phylum Chordata; class Mammalia; order Rodentia; family Caviidae; genus Dolichotis; species Dolichotis patagonum. The sequence continues at coordinate 32,805 of PVJX010008404.1, forward strand.
CTTTTAAACTTTATTTTTATTAGTAAATGTTTGCAGTACATAATAATTACATTCACTGTGGGGAGTATACATAACACCTTGTAATTCTTTCTTTGTCCTCTATCCTACCCCATTCTTCCCCTCCATCTTTTGGTTACCTTCTCTTTTATGAAACATTTATGTCCCTGTTCCCTAATGAATATTGTTAATTCTGCTCTTTAATTTATTTCTATGTTAGGTTTCTCATAGAAGACAAACCATGAGATATTTAAGCTTGTGAAACTGGTTTACTTCACTTAACATTATGGTCTTAAAATATATCCATTTTCCTACAAATGACTCAAGCTTATCTTTCTTCATGGTAGAACAGTACACTATTGTGTACAAATGCCATATTTTCTTTATTCATTCATCTGCTGATGGACATTTAGGCTACTTCTGAGATTTAATTATTATGAGTTATACTGCTATAAACATGGTTATTCAAGTATAACTGTAATACAGTGTCTTTAACTCTTTTGAGAAGATCCCTAGAAAAGAAATACCTAGGTCAAATGAAATTTCTAGTTTTTAGTTTTTTTCCGGAATCTCCATACTGATTTTCATAGTGCTTATACTGGTTTACATTCCCATTGAAAATGTAGAAGTTTTTTCACAGCCTCAGGAGCATTTGTTATCATTTGATTTTTTGATGATGACCGTTCTTTCTGGAGTATGATGGAATCTTAGTGTTGTTTTAATTTGCATTTCTCTAAAGGCCAGGGACATTGAACATTTTTTATGTATTTATTAACAATTCGTACTTTTTACACTGAGAAATGTTTATTCATTTCACCTGTCCATTTTTTATTGGGTCTTTTATTTTGGGAGGGTCTAATGCTTTTGAATTCTTTATATACTTTAGATATTAGTCCTCTGTCTGAGGAATACTTGGCAGAATTTTTTCCCAAGATCAAATAGCTGAATGTGCCTGGGACTGTTTCTGCATCCTTTCTTGTGTTCTTGACCTTCATGTCTATTTTTATGGCAGTATCATTCTGTTTTTATCATAGAAGCTTTGTACTATAACTTGAAGTCCAGATTCATAATGCTTCCTGCTTTGTTTTATTGCCCAGGATTGCTTTGCTATTCTGGGTCTCTTCTAATTCCGTATGAATTTTAGGACTGCTTTCTCTATACTGTTTTCTGTTCAGTGGGAAATGTTGTTAGTAATTTGACTGGGATTGCTTTAATCTGTGTATCAGTTTAGGAAGTATGGCCATTTTGACAATATTGGTTCTACCTATCCAGGAACAGGTGATGTCTTTCTGTGTTTCTCTTTGAGTTCCATTTTCAGTGTACTGTAGTTTTTGTTGCAGATGTCTTTCACTTCCTTGGTTAGATCAATTCATAAGTATTTAGTTTTCCTTGATGATATCATGAATGTTATTGTTTTTCTTATTTCATTCTTAGCGAGTTCATTATTGGTGTACAGAAACACTATTGATTTTTGTGTTTTGATTTTGTACCCTGCTACATTACTGAATTTGGTAATTAATTGCAGGAGTCTAGATAGATTTTTTTTTGGTCTTCTATGTAGAGGATCATGACATCAGCAAATAATGAAAATTTGATTTGTTCCTTTCCTATACATGCTCCTTTTATTTTTTTTCTCTTGCCTGATAATGTTTTTAGTACTATATTCAATAGGGGTGGTGATAGTGGACACCCTTGTCTTAATTTTAGAAGTAAAGCTTTCTTCCATTTAATGTGATATTGCTGACATATGGCTTTTATTGGCTTGAGATAAGGTTCTTTTACATCTATTTTCTTCAAAAATTTTTTTTAAATCATGGATGGATGTTGGATTTTTGTCCAAGGTGTTTTTCTGTGTCTATTGAAGTGATATGACTTTTGTCCTTCCTTCTATTTATGTGATATGTTTACTGTTTAGTGAGAAATGTTGTTAGTATTTTGAAATAAGGGTAATACTAACTACCAGGAATGACTTTGGGAGTACTCCTTCTTTTTCAGTTTTATTAAGGAGTCCAAAGCCTATTGGTATTAGATTGTCCTTGAATTTCTTATAGAATTCAGCAGTGAATTCGTTAGGTTCTGGGCTTTTCTTAGTTGGTAAGTATTTTAGTACTGCTTCAAGTTCATTGCCTGTTATTAGATTATTCAGGGTTTTTTTTTAATCTCCTTAGTTCAGATTTGATAATTCATATGTAAGTAGCAATCTATCCATTTCTTCTGGATTCTCCAATTTACTGAAGTACAAGTTTTCAAAAAAGTTACTAATTGTCATGAATTTCAGCATTTTTCATCATGATTTCACCTTTTTAATTTCTAACTGTATTGACTTTGGTCTTTTTTCCTTTTTATTGGTAAGATTGACTAAAGGTTTCTTTATTTTTTTCAAAGACCCAGTTCTTCAATTCATTGATTCTTTGTATTTTCTTTTTCTCAATTTCATTAATCTCTGCTCTGATCTTGATAATTTCTTTCCTTCTGCTAAATTTGGATTTGGATTGTTCTTGGTTTTCTAGGACCTTGAAGTACAACATTTGCTTATGTACTGAAGCTCTTTTCTGTTTTTCTGATGTGGCCATTCATGGCTGTGAACTTCCCTCTTAGGACTGTTTTTATTGTGTCCCTTAGGTTCTAGTGTGTTGAACTGGCACTATCATTTGATTTTAGAAATTCTCTAATTTCTTCCTTGGATTCTTGGGTGATTCATTGATTATTCAAGAATGTCTTATTTAATTACCATGAAATCGCCTGATTTTTGTGGTTTCTTATGCTGCTGACTTCTAGTTTCATTGCACTGTGATCTGATAATATGCATGACATAATTTTTATTCTTTTGCATTTATTTAAGCATGCTTTGCAGTCTAGTACATGGTCTATTTTAGAGAAGCTCCGTGTGCTTCTAAGAACAATGTGTACAGTATTCTGTTCTCATTTAGTGGAACATTCTGTAGATATATATTTAATCCATTTGCTCAAAGATTTGGTTCAACTTAGTATTTTGTGTAGAGTTGTTGATCTATTTGTGACAGTGAGGCATTGAGGTTCCCCGACTGTAACTGTGTTCATCTTTATGTGATCTTTTATGTTCAGCTTTATGAAATTGGGTGCACTGGTGTTGAGTGTATACATGTTTATTGTAATAGTTACCTCTTCTTTTAATTGTTCGCTTAACCACTGTGTAATGACTTTCTTTGCCTCTTCTGTCAAGTTTTGTGTTTGAGTCTACTTTGTCTGAAAATAGAATGGCTATTCTTGCTTGTTTTGAGGTTTCTGTTGCATGGAATATTGTTTTCTATCCTTTGATTTTTAGTCCATGAATTTCTTTTGGGATTCAATGTGTTTCTGTTGAGGTTTGTTTTTTGATCCATTTTGTCAATTTATGTATTTTCATTGAGGAATTGAAACCATTCATGTTGATTCTTATTACTGAAAGGTACTGACTATTATATTTTTGTCATTGTATTATTTTCCTGTTGCTGTTCCCCTTTCATCTCCTTTCTACTTAACTGCTTAGCAGGCCTGGTAGTTTGATTCTATTTAACTTTTTGGCACTGTTGTCTTCATTATCATTTTCTAGGATATCTTTGAGAAATTTTTGGAGTGCTGACTTGGCGGGCATAAATTTTCCAAGGTATTCTTTTTCCTGGAAATACCTTATTTTTCCATTAATTTTGAGAGATAGTTTTGTAGGATATATCAGTGTGGGTTGGATGTTTTCTTTTAGGACTTGAAACACTTTATTCCTAGCTCCCCTGCCCTTTACAGTTTGTGTTGGGAAGTCTGCTGTAATTCTTACAGGTTTACCTCTATATGTGATGCATTGCTCTTCGTTAACAGCTTTTAAGATTCTGTCCTTGTGCTGGACTTCTGGGCTTTTGACTACTGATAAGTCATGAAAGAGTTCTTTTCTGATTGTGGCCATTTGGGGTTCTGAGTGCTTCACTTGTCTCTATGTTAAATTCTTTTTCCCATGCTTGAAAAGTTTTCTGCTATTTCTTCTGTAAACAAATTTTTTAAAATGCTATTTGTACTCTCTTGATTCTTCACTAATTCCAATTAGTTACAATGGCACCTCAGTCAAAGAACTTAATTTGTTTTACAATTCTGGGAAAGATGGCCATGGTTGTGTTTGTGACCCATTGTAAAGTGTGCAAACAGAAGCAAAATTTTACCAGATGCTTTCACCTGTTAACCAAATTGTTTGCAAATGAAAATACTTATAAATCAAAATATTACTATAATCTTAAAAATAGTCTTCTTTGCCTCATCTAGTAGCTATTGAATATATTTTTCATGTTCTTTTGTTTTTAAGGTATCTCTAAATATATGGTCACCAGTATCAACCTTATCTTTCAGTTCTGACACTCTGTCCTCACATTGGTCACCTTTTTTTTTTTTCAAGACAGGGTCTCACTAGATAGTTCAGGGTGGCCTTGAACTTATGGCAATCCTCCTCCTTGTCTCCCAAGTGCTAGGATTATAGGCGTGCACCACCATGCCCAACTCGCACTGATCACTTTTGCTGCCGATACTTTCAATAGAATTTTTAATTTCCTGGATTTTTGCTTGGTATCTTTTCATGGACTCTAGTTCTTTGCTAAACTGATCATTCATGTTTTATATCATTTTGTGTAGCTCAGCTAACTTTTTATTAGTGTCTTCTGTAAATTAATGGATCATCTTATTAAGCCTATTATTTATTTAGTTACATCTTCTATGAACTTACTGAGCACCTTATTAATCTTTTTAAAAAATCTGCTCTTTTATCATTTTAATTCAGATATGTGTCTCTTGATTTCCTTCCCACTGATAACCCATTGATCAGCTGTGGGGGAGTTATGACTCTTTAGAGGCATATTGTTGCCTTGTCTTCTCATGTGTCTATATTTTTTCTTATTTTTTAGGTGTGTGTGCATGTGTACATGTGCTGAGGTTTGCAGGTTGATTACAGTAGAAAGATTTTGTTGCTAATATGGAGATCTCTGTAGTTAGACTCTGCTTCTCAGTGATGCATTCTGGGTATGCCTAACTATAGGCCTTTCCTGTCACAAGCTCCAGCCTCCTCTATTAACTTGGCAGGGAAAGGTACAGTATAATTGGCCCAGAACCCAGTTTTTGGGAATGGATCACAGTGTTATTAATGACACAAACACAATCCATATATTGGCATACAGAGAAAAATAATTGATAGCAACAACTATGCCACCCTGGCAGTTACAACAAAGACAAACTGGACGCTGACATACAATAATGTACCAGCCTTATCAGAAGAAAAGAGCTCTATGATTATAGCATCAACATAAAGACAAACATACAGTAAATACCTACTAAATGTAACAACTATATATCCACTAACAATAGAAAAGAATTCAACAGTAATAGTACAGAGTTAACTAAATAATGACTAATAAAGCTTAATGGTTAGACCTGTAAAGATAGAGGGAGTGGGGAAGAGAATGAAAGACCATTTGAAAACAAAGAAGAGAAGGAGGTTAGAAAAGTGAAATGAAGAATCCTATTAAGGAGTAAAAAGAAATTAATTGAATTAGATTAAAGTAACAGAAAATAACAAACAAGAAAAAGAAGAAAAGGAAGGAGAAAAAATTTAAAGGAAAAAAACCCCACCCAAACTGACCCAATAAACCAATGAGGGAAGAGGAGTAAAGAAAAAAGATATTAATCTAAAAAATTCCTTTGTATTTTTGAATAAGTGGTTTCTTTCCAGGGCCTGTAGTTTTGGACCCAGCAGATACGTGGGAGGGATAGTAAGTCACTGGTAAAGCCTATTTTGTTTACACACTCACATTTTTGTGTGTGAATGCGGAATTCTGTTATGCCTTTCCCACCAGGCATGTTCAATTAATAGTATCCACCCTACAGCTATTGTCACTCTCTTAACGCCCACTTTTTATGTTCCTCAGTATACCCAGAGTCATAGTTGTCTCTTCTTGGCTTTATGGCCTGTGAATTTGTGATGTAGCTCCTACCTCACCCATATCCCAAGGACCCCTGGGGTATCCACACACCCCAAGCTGTGGCAACTGTCTAAACTAAGCCATATCCTTGCTCATGTTGGTAGATGAGGAAAGCAAATAGACCACTGGATTCTGTGCTGATGTAGGCGGTGGGGCAGGGAGGGGGCTGTCAAACAGTGTGTTGGACTTAATTATCAATGCTCTCAGACCCAGCTCCCTCTGAAAGCCACACATGACAAGCCTCACTTCTCACCACAGGGATGGGCCCCCTGAATCCTTCTTGGCTTCAGCTTAAACTACTCAGGGAGTCTATGTCTAGTCCATGCGCTCTCTGCAACCGTCTGTTGTGTCTGCCTCCTACCCAGTCCTGTGTTTGGGTGCCACCAGATATTCCAGGGTATATTGTCCTGTAGTTGTTTTGTGGTTTAGTCTTAAACAAGCCTTTCTCAAAATGGCTCTTGAGTAAATCTTTTCAAAGAGGGTAGGTAAACCCTCTCAAATATGGTGAGCACACTGGATTTCTTCTCCCTCTAGGCTGCCTTGGGGGAAGGAGTCACTTTCAGAGTAAAACACAACACTCCTTTTGCAGAGTTGTAATAGCCATAGGCTTTCTTCCTTTGGGCTAGTACTGCTTGCCTGGTTTATTGTTTCTCCTTGGAGCTGCTGACCCTCTTTCTCTAGGCTTATCTTATGTCTGTGGAGATAGGTCCCTCTTCCCAGGGGTAGAGTGAACTGTCTGGACAGCTTCATTGTTTTCTCTGCTTTTCCAGCTTCTCTGTGCTTTCTGATTTTCCCATCAGCTCCTTCCTAATTCCCACAGTTCTACTTCTTTTTTTCTCTTCAAGCTGTTGTTTTCCAAGAGTCTCAATTCCAGGTCCTGGAGAAGCTGTATTTTGCACTGAACTCTACTCCACTATTTTGGTCTCTTCGACATCGTCTTAAAACTTAAATTCTCTTTTTTAAACTTTGGTAAAGTTTTGTTACCTTTCCCACCACTTCTAATCAAAAGGTCCAGATGAGAAGTATAATTTCATCTCTACTCTTTCTGCCTCATCCACAAGTAGGTAGTCAACTGTCCAAAGTCACAGTTATTCCTGACTCTCCTATTATGCATCTCACACTATGCCCAGCAATTTCAAGTCAGCCTCACTCTCTGTTTCTACTTTGTGCTTTTTCTGTTCCAAGGCTTAGTTCCTAACCTGACTTGCTCAAATGAGCCTGCAGAGTGCACCTTGCTGCTTCCCATAAACATTCCATGTTTATCCTTATCTCCTACAGTGGGCTCTTTCTATCCTGCCAATTTGTTTCTTGGAATAAATAGAGGCGGGGATGGATGGAGGCCACTTCTGTCCCTGGGCTTGGAAAGCCTAATACCAAATCATTGGGCTCTGGCCCTCACCCAACATCACACAGGTACACTCTGTTCAAGCTTGAGCCTTCTGGTCCTGAATGTCCTACCTGCTGCTGCTGCTTTTTCCTCCTGCCCTCCTGAGGATTTTTCCCATTGTGTTATCTCTGTTGCTGCTGTGCCACCCAGGACATTTGCTTTCCCCTCCAGAGATCCTGAAAGTTTCTATTAAAACATAATTTAGTGATCTGAGCCAGCTTCTAGTTCCAAATATTTCACAACCTTGCAGTGACATACTCCCTCCTCAGATATGGTTAGTTCCAAATTCTACTGCTTCCAGACAGGCAGGGCAATCCATTCATATCTGCCAAGAAAGAAAAATAGCCATCTTCAGAATTACGTAAGTAGAAAATTTTTCCTTTGGCTTCTCCTGAAACATGGGAAAATAACAGAGGGACCAAAGCTTCTCTGAGTACAGGTAATGACTTCATCTATGCTCTTATTATCTTCCTCTTATCTAGGAAGTATAAATTGAGTAGCCTTTTATATTCTTGTCAAGCCTTGGAGAACTGAGTTGTAACTATTATAGATTCAACACTTACTTAATTTTGTATTACATTTCAGGCACTGTGCTAGGTAATGAACTTACAGAGGTGTATAAAATGGGCAAAATCCCCTTTGTAGTCAGATTAGTTTCTTCTAGGGAAACTAAAGAAGAGGTAGTAACAAATATGTAAACAGATAAAAAAGAAATTTTTTTCATATAGTGAGGCAGACATGATGACACATGCCTGTAATCCCCGTACTCTGGGAGGGTTAGGAAGGAAGATCATAAGTTTGAGGCCAATCTGGCCAAGTTGATGATTTAGGAAGAGTTTATATCATGATACAAATTAAAAAGGCCTTGGGCTGTAGCTCAGTGTAAAAGTCTTGAGTTTAATCCATAGCACTGTAAAAAAAAAATCAGAAGTGATTAGTATCATCAAAAAAATATAAGGAGGTAATATATTTCAGAGGTACAGTATTTAAATAGTTACCAGAGAAGGCTTCCCTGAGGAGGTAATACTTGATCTAAAAATCCAGTGAAGAGAAGATACAAAGGATGGTGAAGACCTAGGAGAGAACTACAGAAGGCTAATATGTGCAAAGGCCCTGAGTCTGTAACAAAAACTCTATGCTACAAGAGAGGTTAGTAAAATATAGCCTGGGACATAAACCAGGCTGGCTTCTTTTCTTAGACTGCCTAAAAGCTGAGAATAGTTTTTATATTTTTAAATGGCTGAAAAACAAAACAAAACATAATGATATTTTGTGACACATGATAATTGTATGAAGTTCAAATTTTAGTGATCATAAATAAAAACTTTATTGGAATATAGCTATGTTCATTCATTTATATATTTTCCATGACTGATTATATGTCACATTGTCAGAACTGAGCAAGGCCAAGAGGGTGGCCTATAAGGCCTAAAATATTTACTCTCTGGCCCTCTGCAGAGAGTTTCTAGACTTTCATGTTAAAGGAATACAAAGCAACATCTTTCCAGACTTGAGAGAACATTCAATTTATTTTTATTTCAGGGTTTATCCCTGTAAATAACAGAAAACCTGTGGCAAACTAACCTAAGTAATGTGGGGGACTGAAGATAGCCTTGTACTCTTTGCAACCTTTCTTACCAAGGTAAGATTCTATATCTTCTCTCCTTGCAGCTGTGGGCTTTATGACTTCTTTCACCCATAATATGGCTGGCTTTAAGAGTCTGGTAGCTTCTATTTCTTGTTTCTTTCTACTCCTTGTAAGAAGGGGAAATGGTCATAATAGAGAGGCTATGTGTGTGAACTCTGCTAACCCTAGACTTCTAGGCATCACTGATAAGGTGCCAAATGGGTGAAGGTACCCATCTCGGACCTGAAAGACCAGTTTGCAAATATCAGTAAATAACCCCAGTCAGTCAGACACAGAATCACCTACCTAGCTGAGCTCTGCTTGGCTTCTTGACCTACTGAATTGTGAAATATAATACAATAGATGCTGTTTTAAGCTACTTCATTTCATGGTAACTGCTTCGCAGCAATATAAAATCAGAACAAAGCACACAGAACTGTTATAATCTTAATAATAGAAATCTCAGAGACAGAGCAGGGTCTGTCCACAACATATCCACATGCTGCTTTCCTGCAATTTCCTCGACTCTGCTCTGCTGTTTGTCAATTGAGCTATCAGAATGACATCAAGATAACTTGTTCCAGGAGTCATATTCAAACCTGACAAGGTCCAGAGAAAGAAAAAAAATACATTCTTACAGAGAAAATGCAGGCTGAATGTGATCTACTCTAGAATTAGAAATGGGACCACCTCCCCCAGGTCACTGAGGAAAGCAGACATCTGATCATAACTGGGATTTATTAGGGAGGAAGTAGGTGAGTAAATAAACGTGGTCAACTACTCACCATTTCCAAAGCATCTTCTTTCCTATTATTCATTCATTCATTTATCCAAAATATTTTATGTTGAATCATATGAATTTGCTTTTTTATAAGTAAAAAATAGTCAAATAACCTTCATTTCAAATAGACAGTATTTATCAAGCCTTTGCTGCAGTGGAAGGTGTGGGGCTAGATATTAGGGTTGCTGCAAATAGTGCTAAATTCAAGGAAGGGGAATGGGACAAGTGACATTAATTTCCAGAACCCAGTGCAAAATGAAAGTGGAAGGACTCCAGTTCAAAAACTGTTACAATTTTCAGGATGCTGTGACCAGAGCACTAAATCAAGCATGGAATCCTCCTAAGTGTCCTGTGTGATGGCAAAATCATATGAGTTGCATGAAGCCAGCCCTAGGGAAGGAGGGACTGCTGTCCCCAAGGGAAAACAGCTGGGCCCAAGTTCAGACTGGGTGGTCAGGTAGGCTTTTCTGAAGAGAAATTCAGTGAAGGACTTAAGCTTGGTAGAAGTAGCCAGTAAAGAGTGGAGCCATCTTGGTCCTGGGAGAGAAATAGCATTCTCCCTTCTCTTTCATCTCCCAAGCTGGTTAAGAGATGTGGGCTAGCCTATCTTATCAATTGTGATGAGACAAAAAGATAAAAGTAACAGATCCCTGTCTTGCTTGTGCCAGCTCAGGCATATTTCCCATCCCTTTTTTGTGTTGCAGATCTTAGCACTTGGGTAACTGCTTACAGAAACTGATCTTTCCCCTTCAGTACTGTAGATGGCCAGGACTGCCCCAAGGAGGCCCCCGCTGAGCTGTTTCCAGGGCTCAAAGGAAGATGCATTTTAGTGTTACCAGTATAACCCTCCGGATCCACTTGGCCCAGACTTGCCCTAAGCAGGAAGAGAGTTCTCCCTGTCCTACGTATCCTCAATCCCCAACCATGAAGACAACAACACACTGGACCCGAAAACATTTTATCCAAACTCGAATCATCTCCCTAAAACTATCTTACTCCCTTTTTATGTGTACTATATTTTTTCTTAATGTCAGAGCCTATGGAACCTTGGTGTAGTGGACTTCCAAATTGGTTATAAACACGAGACATTTGTTAAAAATACAGATGCCCCAACTCCATGCCAAACCTAGCTCCTCTATTTTTAACAAGCTCCACAGGTAATTCTGGGGTACTGCCAGGTTTCTGAATCACTGCTGCCAGCAAGCTGGAAAGAAGAAGGAAAAATTCCCATTTGGCTTGTAGGAGTCAGAAGATCTTATTTCTTGCCTAGGATTTAGTTGAATGACAAAGCGCCTGCCTAGCATAATTACAGCCCTAAGTTTGACCCTTAATACTGTTAAAAGAAAAACAAACAAGCAAACAAACAGTTTAATTTCTGTCACTAACTATGGCTTCTGGGAAAACAACTTTGATTCAGTTCCTGAGGGAGTCCTCTATTACCCACTGCCCCAGAAGTTCTATGTAGAGTAAACTCTTGGAACCTTCCCAATGTCTAGCCCCTCTCTGGTTTCTTCCACTTTCACAATATCTATTGTACATTTTAGGTCTTATTTACTCTTCAAGGTTCTTACACTAGGGAGCGAATACAATGTTTATACATGCAAGTATGATTTATTTCACCTATAGGTACAATCCCAAATTGCATACATTTACCTGTAAAAGCCTTGAGTTTATCCCTCTTTATAACTGAGTAGTACTCCATTGGGTAAAAATACCACATTTTAAAAAATCCATTCCTCAGTTGATGGGCATTTGGGTTGTTTCCAAGATTTAGCTATTACAAATTGTGCTACTATGAACATGTGTGATATATATGACTATGGTATGATGCATTTAATTCTTCTGGGAAAATTTCCAGAAGGGGAAGAGCTGGGTCAAATAGGACCTCCAATTCTAGTTTTCAGGAATCTCTATACTGATTTGCCAGTCTACACTCCTGCCAACAGTGGAAAAGCCTTCCTTCTTCCTCACAGCCGTGCCAGCATTTGTTATGGGTTGATTTCTTGATGATTGCCATTCTTTCTGGAGTGAGACAGAATCTCAGTGTTATTTTAATTTGCATCTCTCAAACGACAAATGATGTTGACAAAAAATGTTTCCAGAACATTTTCTCATATATTTACCTGTCATTTGTATTTCTTTATCTGAGAAGTGTATATTCATCTGAGATGGCCTATTTTTGGATTGGGTCTTTGAATTTCAGGGACTTGATATTTTTCAATTCTTTATATATTCTGATAGAAGTCCTTTGTCTGCGGATCAGTTGGCTAAAATTTTTTCCCACTCTGTGGGTTTTTTTCACTCTGTTGGTGATTTCCTTTGTTGTGCAAAAGCTTTTTAATAAGGTGAGATCCCACTTGTTGATTCTTTATAAGTATTTCCCATGCGTTTTGGGTTTTGTTCCTGAACTTTCTGCCTACACCTATGTCTTTAAGAGTTCTACCTATTTTCTCTTCCAGCAGATTTAGTGTTTCTGTTTTAATATTTAGACCTTTGATCCATTTTGACTTTAGTATGGTGATTGACATGGGTCTAGTTTCAGTCTTTGGCATGTGGAAAGCCAGTTTTTCCAGCACCATTTATTAAAGATGCTATCTTTCTTCCAGTGAACATGTTTAACCCTTTGTCGAAGATAAGGTGACTGAATGTATTTGTAGTTGTGTCTTCCACTGCTAACCTGTTCCACTGATCCTCAGGTCTGTGTTTCTGCCAGTACCATGATGATTTTATCACAGTAGCTATGTAGTATGATTTCAAGTCTGAGATTTTGATGCCTCCTGCCTTGCCTTTGTTTGTCCAGGATTGGTTTTGCTATTCTAGGTCTCTTCTGTTTCTAAATGAATTTTTGCAATGTTTTCTCCGGTTCTGTGAGGTATACTAATGATATTTTGATCAGAATTGCATAAAACCTGTATAACTGTTTTGGGAGTATGGTCAATGTTGGCTCCTCCTATACATGAGCACGGAATATCTTTCCACTTTCTGATGGTCTTCTTCAATCTCCTTTTTCAGAGTATGGTAATTTTTAATGTATAGATTTTTTACATCCTTTGTTGGATTTGTTCCAAAGTATTTCACTTTTTTTGAAGGCTATTGTGAAAGTCCGTGTTCCCCGAATTTCTCTCTCAGGGGGTTTGCTGTTTTTGTAGAGGAATGCTATTGAATTTTGAGTGTTGACTTCGTATGCAACTACATTACTGAATCTGCTTATCAAATCTAGAAGTCTTTTTAGTAGAGTTTTTGGGGTCTTCTATGTAGAGTATCATGTCATCTCCAAATAATGATAATTTAACTCTTGCTTTCCTATTTTTATTCCTTTATTTCTCTCTCTTGTCTAATTGCTCTGGATAATGTTTCCAGAACCATATTGAATAAGAGTGGTGATAGTGGACATTCTTGTCTTGTTCCTGATTTTAAAGTTAAAGCTTTCAGGTTTTGTCTATTTAGTATGATATTCTCTGTTGGTTTATCATAGATGGCTTTCATCAGATTGAGATAGCGATCATCTATTTCAATTTTCTATAGGGTTTTTATCATGAATGACTGTTGGACTTTATCAAAAGCTTTTTCTGTGTCTATTTAGATGATCATGTGATTTTTGTCTTTGGCTCTGTTGATGTGGTGTATTACATTTATTAATTTGCATATGTTGAACCATCCCTAAATTCCTGGGTTGAATCCCTAAATTCCTGGGTTGGTCATGGTGTATAATCTGGATGATGTGCTACATTCTTTTTGTTAGTATTTGAGGATTTTTGCATCTATGATCATTAGGGAGATTGGCTTGTAGATCTCTTTTTTGATTGGGACTTTCTTTGGTTTTGGTATCAAGGTAATGCTTGCCTCCAGGAATGAGTTAGGGACTATTGCTTCCCTTTCAATTTCATTAAAGAGTTTAAGGAGTATTGACATTAAGTCTTTTCTAAACTTCTTGTAGAATTCAACTGTGAATCCATTAGGACCTGGGATTTTGTTTGTTGGTAGGTTTTTAATTACATTTTCAATTTCATTAACTGATACTGGGCTATTCAGAATTTTGTATCTTCTTAATTCAGTTTTGGTAATTCATATGTTTCTAGGAATCTCTCCGTCTTTTCCGTGTTTTACATCCTTTGCAAATAAAGATTTTTGAAGTCAGTCTTGATCTTCTGAATTTCCACAGGATCTGTAGTGATTTCACCCTTTTCATTCCTCATTGAATGAATTCGAGTTTTTATTTCCTTTTTTTATAAGGTTGGCTATGTGTTTATTAATTTTATTTATTCTTTCAAAGAGATAACTTTTCAATTAATTAAATTTTTGTGTTATTTTCTTAGTTTCAATTGCATTAATTTCTGTTCTAATTTTATAATTTCCTGCCTTCTATGAGGATTGGTTTTGACTTGCTCTTGTTTTTCTAGATGCTTGAGGTACATCATTAGGTTGTTTGTGCTTGTTCTGTTTTACTTATGTGAGAATTCACTGCTATATATTTCCCTCTTAGGACTGCTTTCCTTCTATCCCAAAAGTTCTGGTATGTTGTATCTGCATTTTTATTTAATTGTAGATTTTTTTTTTCTTAATTTCATCTGTGACCCATTTGTTGTTCAGGAGGGTGTTATTTAATTTCCATGTGTTTATGTAGGTTTTGCAGTTTCTTCTGCTATTAATTTCTAATTTCAGTGCACTATGGTCAGATAATACACATGGAATAATTTCTTTTTTTTTTTAATTTTATTTAAGGAGACAAAAAAAAAGCAATACAGAAAAAAGGGTAGAAACAATACAAAATCTCCAAAAAAAACCCCCATAAATCACTAGTTGACAAACAACATACTGTCCTCCCAGAAATAGCTGTTCATGTTACAAAATTAAGGCATACAAAGTGAACACACAGTGAGGATGCAAACAGTTACCAAAAAACAGGACA
>PVJX010008404.1:47574-65879 GCA_004027295.1 Dolichotis patagonum
TCCCAATTGTTAAAGGGGGGGGGGGGATGTGGTATGTTTGATTCTAAGCCCGCGCCCCGGTAAGCAGCAGGCTGCTTACTGATTAGCTCGGTGCCCTAAGTTCTAGCATGGCGCGGATCTCAGGAAACGCTCTGGCTTCTTGTTTCCCCGCCCTGGGGTGGCCGCGGCTTGCCAGACCACAGTCACTTACCAGGGCAGAAGGCTGCTTATTGGTTGGCTCGGCGCCCTAAGTTCCAGCTTGGCGCGGATCTCAGGAAACGCTCTGGCTTCTCACACATGGAATAATTTCAATTCCTTTTCATTTACTTATACATGTTAAATGAGTTGGTAGATTGTCTGTTTTAAAGAACCTTCCATGTGCTGCTAAGAAGAGTGTGTATTCTGATGTTGTTGGGTGGAACACTTTGTAAACATCTACCATTTGTTCACATGTTTGGTTCAGTTCCGTTATTTCTTTTGTGCATTTTTGTTGAGTTGATCTGTCTGTTTGTTACAATAGGGTATCAAGTTCTCCCATTACAATTGTGTTATTGCTTGTTTAATGTTTCATGTCTATTAATATTTGTCTTATGTATTTGGGTCTCCCATATTTGGTGCACATACATTTATGATTGCTATCTCTTCCTCTTGAATTTTTCCCCTAACAAATATGTAGTGATCTTATTTCTTTTGATCATTCTTGTTTGAAGTTCACATTGTTTGCAAACAGAACAGCTGCCCCTGCTTTTTCTGTGTTCCTGTTGCAGAGTATTGTTTTCCATCCTTTGACTTTCAGCCTATGAGTTTCTTTTTGAGTTAAATGTGTTTCTTGTATACAGTATATTGTTGGATATCATATCTTGAACTATTCTGCCAATCTATTTCTTTTGATTGGAAAATTGAAACCATTTACATTAATGGTTATAACTTACTTATATTAATTTATCTTTGTTATGTTATTTTCCTGATATGGGTTCCCTGTTTTTCCCCTCTATTTATTTGCTTGCTCTGCTTGGTGGTTATTTTCTGCTGTTGTTCTTGGAATTGTGGTTATTTTTATCTCTGTCTAGAATATCTGTCAGTACTCTTTGTAGAGTTAGTTTGGTGGTCATAAATTTCTTCAGTGGTTCTTTATCATGGAAGTATCTTATTTCTCTATTAAGTTTTAAAGATATCTTTGCAGGGTACATTAATATGGGTCGAAAGTTGTTTTCTTTCAGGGCTTGAAATATTTCACTTTAAGCTCTTCTTAACTTGAGGGTATGTGATGAGAAGTCTGCCATGACTGGGCTTTCCTTTATAGGTGATGTTTCTTTTCTTTAACAGCTTTTAATATTCCATTCTCGTACTGAATTTCTGGGATCCTGATTATTGTATGTCTGGATGAACATTTATCTTGTTTATGGCTGCTTGAAGTTCCATATACCTCACTAACCTGTATGTCAGATTCTGTTCCTATGCTTGGGAAATCTGCTGTTACTTCTGCAAATAGTTTTTTACGTCATTTGTGTTGACACCTGCTTTTTCATTGACACTGATTATTATTTTTCTTTGAGTCTCTTGCAGTCATCTTGAATTGTTATTTCATGATCTTTTATTATTTTCAAAAGGTCTTTCCTTTCATGATCATTAGTTGATATCAATCTCTGAAAATTTATCTTCAGTTTTGTGCAAGCAGTTTTGGCAGCTTTCAATGAAATTTCTGATATCCTGGATATCTATTTGAATCCATTTTATGCATTATAATTCTTTCCTGCATTGATCATT
Source organism: Dolichotis patagonum (assembly GCA_004027295.1). Classification (NCBI taxonomy): domain Eukaryota; kingdom Metazoa; phylum Chordata; class Mammalia; order Rodentia; family Caviidae; genus Dolichotis; species Dolichotis patagonum. The sequence continues at coordinate 49,321 of PVJX010008404.1, forward strand.
TATGGTTTCCATCTTCTTCCTTCCATTTTAAAAAAATAAAAAAATATTTTTTTATCTCTGCTCTAGATTTGCTGAGCAGCTCTTGTTGACATTTATTTTTTTAACCTGAGAGATTCTTTCTGATCTGATACCCCCTATAATCTCATGGATTTGTTTCTTTACTTTGGTTGCTGCCATTTCAGAAATATCATATGTACACCTTCCATTTTCCTCTCTCTCTCGCTGTCTCCTGGACTTGTTGTGGGTGGGATGAAGGTCTGAGATTGCATTTTGCTGCTGCGCCATGTCATTTTCTATTTCAAAAGCTTTATTTTGCTTTCTGTGTTGATTCTTGTAAATTTCTATAGTAGGTAGCTAGTATCAAGTCCTCTGTAGAAAAATTCTGTTCCTCATGGATGTCTTCTGTGTGTAGGAAGTTCTTGGCTTGTGCTGTTCCAAGATCCTATCTTCTAAGTTAATTAAGAGTGACATATTGGTATCTGTTTCGCTCAGTCCCCAGTTTTTTGGTGCTGGGCTGTGGTAAGGTCATTACCCCAGTGCTTCTGAGTATTGTCACAGAAGGTAGAACAACTGATTATGACATATATGGCATCCTAGCTAAGTAGTATAATTAGCAATAAGAATAGCATCAAGCACAGATTAGAAACTAACAAACTGTGGTAGCTATTAATTTTATACCTTAAACCATAGAAACAAAATCTACAATTATATAACAGAACCTATTGTAAGTTGGGAGCTTGTGTTCAAAGTGTTTCCCCTTGGTAGAGTGCTTGAAGGGAAGATTTAAGAAGGATAGTTGATAAAACAAAGATAACTGAAAAGAAAGTAGAAACAAGGCTGGAGGACAAAGTATGATCATGCAAACTTTGGGAAACTAGAGGAGAGTGCAGAAGAGAAAGAATAAAGGAGTAAGCAAGGAATTATTTGAACTTGGGCTCTGGGTTTGGAAGATGGGATTGGTTTTCTGTGGCCGGATTCCCCAGCCATTTACAAAAGAGAAAAAAGAGAAGAGAAAAGAAAAAAAGAATAAAAGAAAGAATAAAACAAAACACACACAGAGAGAGAGAGAGAGAGAGAGAGAGAGAGAGAGAGAGAGAGAAACAGTCTGCTTCTATTCCATGTCTTTGCCCCCAAGCACAACACTGGGTCACCCAACTTACTGCCTGTTGGCTCATATTGTTACTATTGCTTCAGTCTTTTCATATCACTAGTCCTACCTATCGATCCTGTGTGCCCTTGTTGGGACCCTGCTGTGTTGCTAGTGTTCCCTCTGGTCTCTGGGTCTTCTGGAACAATTCATCTCAGTTGTGGTGACCATGAGGGGAGGGTCTTCCTGCACGGTTCACCAGAATCGCAGCTGCGGTGATGGATGCTAACAATAGGAGGGGCCCACAAGGTTCACCTGGAATGTGCATCATCTTGTTTTATGAGTTTTGGAACTAGACCAATATTTGGTTGGTATAAGACCCTCTACATATCTTTGGGTGAATTATTTTTGTGCCTGTCTCTCACAGAAAACAGTCAAATAAGCATATATGTAACCAGGTGGAATTTCCTGCCAACTCTATGGTGTTCTCTCAGTGGAGTCAGTCTCATTCATTCACACCTATCTGGCTCAGACTTTGGCCTTTGGGTTCAAGCGAACCTGAGATTAGGCTTTGCCAATGCCATGGACCAGTATGTGACTTTGGACAAAGCACTAGCTTCAAAGCCTCCACAGTCTTGCCCGTTGTTGAAAGGTTAGTGAAATGTGCTTAGCACAGTGCCTGGTATGTGGTAGGCAGGCAAAAATGACTGCTTAGTTATAATGATATGTCTGCTAGCTTCCTTTACACTTTTCATTCAAAACAGTTGAACAGTCATGTGTGTCCCTGATGTTTTAACTAGCAGGTGTTATCTGAAGTCATCCTTCAACTAACTAGATCACTTTCTCTATTGTAAGCAGAATGAATTTGGAATAAGGCAATGAAATGATATACTGATAACATTTCTGTCCTAATCTCTATTTGGGAAAAGATTCAATGTACACTAAAGCTATTATTCTCACAAAGATTATTATGACCATTTTTCTTAGTTACTTTTTTCATTGCTGAGGCAAAGTACCTGATACCCAAAGTTAAAGAAGGAAAGGTTTATTTCAGCTCACAGTTTGTAGAGGTTTCAGTCCGTAATCGGCAGACTCTAAGGCAGGGTGTCATGGCAAAGGTGCTTCACAGAGGATAAACAGTTCATAACAGGCAGAAGGCAGCAAAATCATCCAAGCAGCAATCAACAAGTGACAAGCAGGGATCCTCTTTCTATTCCTTATATTTTATCCATCTTACCCACCATAGGGCAGATAGCACTCACACCCAGGGTGGGGCACCCTTAATCCTACACAAAATTTTGCCAAGCCAATCTGTGAACTAATTCAGTAATCCCATGCCCTTGATTTTACCATCACACACTGCACATCCAGCCACCTCTGAAAAGCCTCACTTACAACTACCTGAGAGTTTTGTGGGGCATCTAGACACAAACCATACATTTATCAAGGAAAATCAGCATTACTACTGTACCTACCTTGACTGTTTTACTGCCCAAACTTCATGTATCTATTTTAAGACTCAATATAAGGCACAGCTCAGGTTAATTTTTGAATACAGGGAAGAGATGAAACACTCTTTCTTTCTTCCTTTTCTTTTTTAAATTTTTGTCATGCTGGGCTTCAAACTCAGTGCCTCACAAAAGGTAACAAAGTACCTGAGCTATAGTTCCAATTCTTTTTCTTCCTCAAAAACTACCCTTAAGTTGGGTATGGCGGCACATGTCTGTAATGCTAGCTTCTGAAGAGGCTGAGGTGGGAGGATTTGGGAGTTTGAAGCCAGTCTGGGCAACTCAGCAAGACTCTGTCTCAAAATAAAAAATAAAAAGGTCTTGGGATATAGCTCAGTGGTAAAATGTCCCTGGGTTCAATCGCCAGTACACACACACACACACACACACACACACACACAGAGTTAACCTTGGAAGGGATTTTATAATCATTTTTCCAGATTTCTGGCCAGCCCTTTACAATTTCAAGCCAGATAATGTCAAAGGTTCAAAACATCCATTAGTTCACACAAACCAAACTGACTATAGGTAGATTCATTTGAATTGGAAAAAAGATTTTTTTTTAGTTAGAGTCTCAAACTCATGACCTTCTTGCCTCAGCTTCTCTAATAGACATTTACCACCATGCAGGACTGAATTAGAAACATTCTAGCCTTGATGCATTCGTCAGCGCTTCAGCACTGTAACAAAATACCTGAATTAGTTAATTTGTAAAATAAAAGGTTTATTTTGGCTCCCAGTTTTGCATTTTCTGGTTTATCATGAATTGGGCCCAGGGCCAGGGGTTTTGCTGAGTGGCATAAGTGCCTGTCCTACAAGTGTGAGGTTGTGAGTTCAATCCCTTGTACAAAAAAAAAAAAATTTTTAAAGCATTTAGGACTAGGGATTATAGCTCAGTGGCACAGCACCTGCCTGGCAAATGTGAGGTCCTGAGTTCGATCCTTGGTACCAAAAACGAATTGGGCCCATTGCATTTTAGGTTTCTAGTGGGAGCCCCAGATGGCGATGGTAGGGACCATGTTTTGAAGCAGCAGAACTTCACAGCCAGGAAGCAAAAGAAGATGAGGGAGGGCCTGGGTTGCCACAGTGCACTCTGAAGATGTACCCACAATGATTTAAGAAACTCCCACTGGGTTCCATCTCTAAAACTCCTATCACTCCCCAAAAGTATCACCCAGGGAACCAACATTTCAGCAAATGGCCTTCTGGGGGACAGTCAATCTCCACCTATAGCAATAGTAAAAAAATTTTTCCTAAAGTTATTGGGCTATAGGATCTGTCTGAGCTATTAGAATGTGTACAGTAGTCTACAAGAATCAGGATGTAATTTTCTGTGTCCCCCTTTTCCCTATCAAAGACAGTTGACATTAATCAGAACATGCAGTGTAAGCAAAATAACTTTTGTTGTTTTAAGCTACTGATACTTCAGAGTTATTGGTTTCTGAAGCAGTCTATTCGCTCCTGACTAATACAGCAAAGGTATAGATGCAATATGCATGTGGAACAGGCACACTCACAGTGCCACTCTCAAATCCTCTCCTGTTCTTCTACCATTAATTTCCAGAAGCTAGTGATTTAGTGCAATAGGGAAATAGGGAAATCTGAATTACAATCAATATCAGAACAGCACTAACAGATTAGCATCTGGGGTATCTCCTTGATGCTATGGCAAGAGCAAGAAACACAGCCCCTAAATCTGTATTCCCAGCTGGAATTCTTACCTGTCAAAAGACATCTTAGAGAGAATCCAGAGCAGGTTGCTTCCCCCCAGCCTCGGGTACTTTCCAGCAAGGTTGGAGAATTAGGATGGACATCAAACTGAGAACACTTTGGGAAATATCATTTCTTCCAAGGAGGCTTCACTCTGGTAATTTATTATTGGTACCTCAAATCTCTAAGAGCTCAAATATGATGCCAATCTTCTATGCATCACCTAGTCCCAAACCAGCTCCCCATGAAGGAACCAGTGGTCTTCCAAAAACTCTCTTGTTAGAGCTACAATAGAACATATTATAATTAAAGCTAATTATATATAAGTATATTGCATAAACATTATATATAAATTTATATAGGTATTATATAAAATTATATAAAATACAAAAATATACTTCCAACCAGAATGATTATAAAATTAACTTAAAATTACATAAAATAGAAAAATATACTTCCAACCAGAATGATTATAAAATTAACTTAAAATTAATTATAATTAACTATATGTATTCCTATATTATATATATGTAATATATATCTGTAATTCATATCTGTATTATGTATATATATATATTTTTTTCAGTGTTGGAGATTGAACTCAGGGCCTTTGGGACAGTGTCTAGCTAAGTAACTAAATTGCTCAGACTCGCTCCAAATTTGCAGTCCTCCTACCTTAGCACTTCAGAGTCCTGGGATTATAGGCATGCCCCACCATGCTGGGCTAATTTTAAAATATTTTAATAACAAACATATGCTCTAAATACTGTTATATATAGTAATAATGATCACTTGTTGAGATCTTACTATTTAGCACTATGACCTGTACTTTATACACATATTTTATTGAATCCTCACAACAACTGGGTCAGATAATGTGTAAGTTAGGGTACTCCTGAGAAGCAGAACCAATAAAATGTATATAGATATGTAAGAAGGGATTTTTAAGAAACAGTGTAAGTGATTATGAAAGATGAGAAGTCCCTGGATATGAAGTCTACAGGTGGCAGGACAAGGAAAGCCAGTTGCATAATTCAATCTCATTTTGAAGAGCCTGAGAAACAGGGGAGATAATGTAAGTCCCAGTCTGAGGTCAAGGGTCTGGGAAAAAGGAGGACCACAGTCCTGGCAGGAGGAGATGGAGGTCCTAGCTACAGTAAAGAGCAAACATCTTCCTGTGGCTTTTTGTTTTTTTCAGACCTTCAGTGGATTGGAAGATCCCTGCATGAGATTGTAAAAGCAGATTTTTACTCTACTGATTTAAATGTCAATCTCTTCTAGAAATATCTTTGTAGAGACACCCAGAAATAACATTGTACCAGCTACCTGAGAAACTCTTAGCCCAGTCAAGCTGGCACATAAAATTAACCTTTAGAAATAAGAACTATTCTCTTCTTTTTTAAGATAACATTCCCAAAGCTTAATGTGATCAGATAAACTGCATAAAACTTGCCAGCCCAGAAGCAGGAGAAATTATGCAAACTCAGAATGTGTTCTCTTAGAGGAGCACACTTTATGCCCCGCCTTGGCTACAGTATCAGATCTCAGTCCTCACACTCGGGGTTTAAACCCTGGAATCCTCCTTGTCTTGGATTTGTTGCCAGTGACTTCATGACACCATTCCTGGTCTGATACCAATGCTGCTCTACTATGTGTCCCATGAGATCCAGATCCCCAACACCTCCTAATTTCTTCCTGGCTTTGCATAGAAAAGCTTGGGAGATGAACCTACTGAGGACAAATAGAAGAAAGTGATCTAAGGTGGAAAAATCCCACACCAGGGAGACAAATCATTTTCCTCTGTGATAATTCTGTGCAAGTGATGAATAACTGCAGAAGAGAAAAGCGATCGTGGGCTTGTTGCAGACCCTGGAGCTGGTGGTGAAAATAGACACTATGAGGCCAAGGAATGGGTGGAATCAGAGGCTACTGCCAGGAAACAAAGGACAGGAAACAGGATTTCTTCTATCCAGTATCCAGAACAAAGCTGACAAGACGTTTGGCAGGAAGGAGGATTACCACTTCATACTTCCAGTGGAAAAAGTACTAAGCGCTCAAAACTGAAGATATGTGGGAAGAGATGACTCATGGAGGAGGGGTGATATTTAATATTCTCTTTCTGAGTACAGTCACTTAATATCCCTGCTCAGCACTCTTTCAGCATTTGTCTACACACCTTGTAGCACCCGATAGGATGCCAGGCAGAGGCTGGAATAGTACCATGCTGCTTAGTATGGAATACCAGCACTAGAAAGCTACACACACTCCTCCCCTCCTTTTCCCCTTCATATACTGCTCCCTCCTCCAGAACGCCTCTCCCACTGCACTCGGTGCACGTAATTCTTTATTTTCAGATCTTAGTTTAAACATCACTTCCACAAAGCTGCTTTCCTTGACCCTTATCTTATGGCAGAGTTGTCTACTCAGGATTCGGTCTCATCTCTTTCTTACTAATATTATCCTATCTGTGTTGGCAGTGGAGACATTCTCAGAAAATATTTTATTTCTTAGCCTCTCTCACAGCTGGGGGTAGCCTTATAACATAGCTCCAAGCTGAATGCAGCAGTGCACAGATGTAATCCCAACTACTTGGAAGCTGAGGTAGGAGAATCACAAGTTTGAAGTCCAATGGGGTGATTTAGTGAGACCTGTATCAAAAGACCTGGAAAATTTCTCTGAGATGGAGATCAGTTTAACAGGCTCATTATTGGCACTTAGGCTTTCTTCATGGCCCATGACAAAATGAATGGGGCTCTAGCAGCCCTTGTATGGGCATGAGGTCAAGGGTCATATTCTCACAATGGAAGATTAGAAAGTTAGAAGAACATAGGGTGTTGATGACACTGAAGAACTTTTATAATAACCCTGCTCGGCTCATGTCCAGTCTTCTCATATCCTGAGGAAATGGAAAAAAACAATCTCTAAATTATTTAAGCTACTTTTCATCAGGTTTCTGGTGCTCCAAGATGAACACAATCTCACTTGATAATCCCCACCCAAATCAAGAAGTACTCTCTTGATTTCTCTCTAACATCATGTCCCCTTCCATTACAGCATACATATTTTATAATTCTTTGTGGTTTTGATACATGGCTTAAACGTCTTACTAGCCTACAAGCTCCATGAAAGTAAGGTCTTTGCCTGTTTTGCTCACTGCTGTATTTGCAGCACCTAAAAAACTGAACAACTAGATTTCTGTGGCAACCAACAAATTCCCATCAGCAAGCAGTCCACCGGTAGCTGAAAAATAAGTCCAAATATCAAATAAACAAGAAGAACAGGACACGGGGTGGAGACCTAAATCCCAGAACTCTGGGAGGCAGGCATACGACAATGACAAGTTCAAGTCCGGCTTGGGCAACTTAGCAACGTAGTGAACCCTGCCTCAAAATAAACAATTTAAAAAACGCTGGAGATATAATTCAGTGTGAAACCCTGGAATCCTCAATGAAAGCCCCAGTACACCAAACAAACACCAGGTAGGAGTCCCTAGAAGCCATATTAATGTTGGAATCTCTGAAGAGATGAAGTAGAAAACAAGCAGAACAACTAGATCAACAAAGCAAGCCCACCCTTTCAACTCAAGTTGTTCTTGCTGGGTTTTTATTCCCTGGACTATTTCTGCAGGAAGAGACAATGGCTTGAATTAAATGAGGGCACAATGATAAGAGTGTGAAGGTTTTGAAATCATTGACTGAGGTCACTGTTATGATGATAGTAATACTTGGTCATCATCTCCCTGAAATATCCCAGAGTACTTACTTGCACTTACAATCAACTTTTCCCTAAGTCCAGCATTTAAAATAAACTCTCCCAGACCCTAAGCATATGACTTTTCTTCACTGGAAGACATTAATGAAATAAAACTTTTTTCTCACATTATTTGTTTTTATTGGAAAGAACTATTACTATTGGAAACTATGTGGGTTTAGTTCAAAAAACGGCTTTTCTGGAAAATATTTTCAAATTGTTACTTTTGTGGGAAAATGTAGCCTGAATAAAATATCTGTCAAAAAGTGGTTGTACTTCTTTTTCCTTCTTATTTGATACATTTGCATAGATTGATACACAGTTTTACAAACCACACATTTATGCAAACTTCATCTGGTCGTATAAAAACAACATCAACTGTCACCTATGAGCAGCCTCTGACTTAGTTTGGATTTCTCAGAAGCAGGCCTGGAAATAAAAATTTGAGTGTAAGTTGGTCATTTGGAAGGTGTGATGCTACAGGAAAAGAGTTGGGGAGATGCGAGAGAAAAAGAAGGGGTGCATCAATGAGACCGATTGGAGCAAGTTCCTAGAGCTTACCCCACGGAGAAGCTCTGGGCAACAGACATGCCTGAAGCATCCCACTGGAGGGGCCAGGGAGCTGGGGACTCATACACCCATCCCCATCCACCATCGGATGAGGCTACTCTCAGGCTTCTTAATTCCCTGCTAGCCTACAAAGAGAGAAGAGGGGGCTTCCACAGTACCAAGACAGCCCCTTGGTTGCAGAGGTGTAGGTTCTGGCTGTCAGGACTGCACAGAGCACAAAGAAGCAGCAAGGGTTAAAGGGCACCGGAATCCTCTACTATGACTTCAGTGAAGCTCAGATGTCAATGTCTTACTTCACAACGTACAGAAGAGAACTTTTTCAGCAGTTCATCGTCTCCCTTGTTTTTTTATTTTAATAATTACAAATTAAGTTTTAAAGTTTTCCCCTGCACTTAATGTTTAAGATACCGGTTTGCAATTTGTAGTAGGAATATATAATCAATTTTATTCAAACTGTAACAAAAGATGATCAACTGCCTTAAAATATGCTGAAAAAGATAACAGTATCATTAGTATACAAATATGCAAAAGTAACGGGGAAATGACTGAAGCTGAGAAACACTGATGGATATTTTATTTTAGTGCAGTTCTGGGCATTGAACCCAAGGACTTACTCATCATGCTAGACAAGTGTCCTCCCACTGAGCTAATCCCCAGCCCTTGTATTTAATAAATATCTGTTGTATGTTGCGTACTTAGCATTCTTCTAGGCATCAAAAAGATAAGAGGCAGAGAAGGCATGAGGGATCTTACTGATACAGTGCTAGGGATGGCTAGCAGTTAGTGGGAGCATGTGCTTACTATCTCCTTAGCTGCCTTCTTTACAGAGCTCTCCTGGCCTTCACAAAATACATCAAACAGTGGGAGAGCTGTCTGTACAGAGAATGACCTACAAAGGTGCCGGCCTGTGAGCAGAGAGAGAGAGTCAGAGAATGAGGAGGGCACAGCCTGAGGTTTCTCGCACGTTCACTGATCTTCTCCACATAAACCACAGCTGGACTCTGCATCTGCAAGTAGGAAGGATGGAGAGGAAGCAAGCTGCTGCTGAAGACTGCCAAGCTGCCCCCTAAATGTGCTGTCTTGAGAGACTGTCTTGTTGTGTAAGAAGACATAAAAAATCCAGGTGGCAATTTTTTGGATTTTTCAACTTCCTACGTAGAAGTTACACACATTTTCCAGTACATCTTAATTGTATTTAGTGTCCATACGTGATGGCCGAGTGTTGTTAACAAAGTCTAGGCGTGAGAATAAAGAAAGTCACTAGGCTAGGACTGGCTCAGTCATTATGCCATGTCTGTGTTCTTGGAGAGGAGATATGGTGGGCGGGGGCCACTGCTGGGCTACATCTCAGTGCCATGCAGGCTCCAGGGTATCCACATGTGTAAGCACAAATCTGGAGTAGCAGCAACATCACATTCAATCAAGAGCCAGTCTTTCTGGAGGAGTCATGGACCCACTACAAAATGCCTGATTGATTCAGAAAACAAATAGACACTTATTTGCACTTGAACTTGAGTTTGCATACTGTTTACTTCTCTGGGGTGCAGAGAATGCACTTGCAGCCTACACTCACATAGCTCCGCATTCTTCTCTATTTGAACTGGGTTGACCAAGGTTTAAAAAAACCAACCACTGGGGCAGGAAGGGGTGAGGTCAGTCAGGAACACAGCTTGCACTCATGCATCCAGAGTCTTGGTGCTGGCTCTGCTGCTCACCATAGCATGAGACCTTGAGAAACGCTTCATTTCCCAGATGTCGTCTTCGTTTGCAGAATGAGACAATACAAGTACTCCTTTCCTAAGACTGCTAGGAAATTTAAGTGATACACATGTTTACTACAGTGCTTGACACATATTAAGTGTTTAAGCATGTTGAGAGTAGTGACGCATACTTGTAATCCCAGCATTCAGGAAGCTGAGATAGGAGGATCACTCAAAGTTCAAGGCCAGTCTGGGCTACAAAGTGAGTTCAAGGCCAGCCTGAACTGCATAGTGAAACCCTGTCTCAAAAAGACCAAAAAGAAAAGTATGGAAGCAATGCATAATGATGACTAATTTTCATAATTCCATAATAGTCAAATCTATTTGATACCCTTCCTCACTACAGCATGGCAGAAGGTATGAAGAGGAATTGACACAAAGATAGTGACAAAGACAGGGCTTAATCAAATCCAAGCCTTATAAGAAAATAAAAGAAGAGAGAAGAGGTATATAGTAGGGTTCCCCAAAGAGAAAGAACCAACAGGACACATACAGATATGTAAGAGGAACTTTATTATGGGAATTGGCTCACATGATTATGGAGGACATATTATGTTCCCACAATACGCACGCTGGAAACTAGAGGATGTGAAAAGCTGGTTTAATTCACTTTTAATCCAAAGGCCAGAGTCTCAGGGCAGCCAACAGTTCTAGAACAAGGCCAAAATTCTGAGCTGGGGGTTGGGCAAGGAATCCAGGTGGAAATAGGGGGAAGCCTCTGGTATAATCCTCAACTTTAAAGGCTAAAACAGTTGCTCTGATGTCAGAGGGCACAAGATGTCGGATGTCCCAGCCCAATAGAGAAGCATACCTTTCTTCTGCCTTTTTGTTCTTTTTTGTTTTTTTAAAGAGAGTAAAACAAAAGAGGACAGAACAAAGCAGATCGGAACAGAACAACATAAGCAACACAGCACTTTACAATAAGACAACTGGACATTAACAGTAGCTATCATAATATCTCTTTCTCTGTTATAGTTCAGCATAGTTTCAAATACAATAATATCAAACATAACAAAATAGTATAAAACCATTCAAAAGAATGAAAGAATTACAGGGCATTCTGAAATGAATAACAGAGAATGATCAATGGCTACTATAATATCTCATTTTCCATAAAAAAATTTGTTTATACTATCACATATATTAAAATCCCAATAAGATAGAGCATGATAGAACCAATGATAATAGAAGAATAGAAGCATGGTAGGACTTCAAGGCAAGATGATATTAAATCAGCAATGGCTGCCATAATGTTTTGTTTTCTTCAAAACAGCTGTTCATACCATCACACATAATAAAGTCAAACAAAACAATAAAACCATTCCAATTGATGAGTAAAAACATTGAAAGGCTTCAAAGCAATGAAATGGGGAATCATGATTACTATAAAATCTTATATACTCTTACCAACTCTCATACTAGGGAGACTATATGGTATTTACACATGTGAGATTGGTTTATTTTGCTTATGAGTATGGTCTCAAGTTGTGTCCATTTATTTATCAATATCTCAACGTGATCATTCTTTATAGCAGAGTAGCACTCTGCTATATAAAAATACCACAACTTTTTTATCTATTCCTCAGCTGATGGGCACTTAGATTGTTTCCAAGATCTGGCTATTACAAATTGTGCTGCTATAAACATGGGTACACATATATCACTGTTATGATGTTTTCAGTTCTTCTGGGAATATGCTTAGAAATGGAATAGCTGGGTCAAATGGAACTTCCAAATCCAGCTTTTTGAGGAATCTCCAGACTGACCTCCACAGTGGCTGCACCAGTCTACACTCCCACCAACAGTGAAGAAGAGTTCCTTTTTCCCCACAGCCTCTCCAGCACTTGTTGTTGGTAGTTTTTTCTATCCTGGCCATTCTTCTGGGGTGAGATGGAATCTCAGTGTGGTTTTAATTTGCATTTCTCTAATGACTAATGGTGATGAACATTTTTTCATGTATTTATTTGCCATTCATATTTCTTCATCTGAGAACTGTGTATTCATTTCAGATGCCCATTTTTGGATTGGGTCTTTGAATTTTGGGGGTCTGATTTTTTTTAACTCTTTATAAGTTCTAGACAGAAATCCTTTGTCTGAGGGACAGTCCATTAAGATTTTTTCCCAATTTGTGGGTTTTCTTTTCACTCTACTGGAACTCTCTTTCAGCATGCAGAAACTCTTTAATAAGATGTGGTCCCAGTTATTGATTCTGGGAAGTATTTCCCATGTAGTTTGATTCTTGTTCATGAATTCTCTTCCTACCCCTATATCTTTGAGATTTTTACCTACTTTGTCTTCCAACAGATTTAGTGTTTCTGTTTTAATATTTAGATCTTTGATCCATTTAGATTTTAGTTTAGTGTATGGTGATAGACATGGGTCTAGTTTTAGTCTTCTGCATACGGACAGCCAATTTTTCCAGCACCATCTGTTAAAGAGATTGTCATTCTTCCAGCGAGCATGTTTGGCCCCTTTATCAAAGATAAGGTGGTTGAGTGAGTTTGTGGTTGTGGTTGTATCTTCCAATCTATTCCATTGATCTTGAGATCTGTTTTTATTCTAGTACAATGTGATTTTATTACAATAGCTTTGTAATATAACTTCAAGTCAAGGATTGTGATGCCTCTTGTCTTGCCTTTGCTGCTTAGAATTGGCTTTGTTATTCTAGGTCTCTTCTGTTTCCAGATGAATTTTAGAAGTGATTTCTCCAGATCTATGAGGTATGTTAGTGGTATTTTGATTGGAATTGCTTTGAATCTGTATAGTAATTTTGGGAGAATGGCCATTTTCACAATGTTTGTTCTTCCAATCCATGAACAGGGGATGTCTTTCCATTTTCTGAGGTCCTCTTTGATTTCCTTTTTCAGGGTATTATAATTTTCCCTGTATAGCTCTTTTACTTCTTTCATGAAATTAATTCCTAAGTATTTCATTTTTTTTGGATGCTAGTGTGAAGGATGTAGCTTCTCTTATTTCTCTCTCAGTATTTTTGTTGTTAGTGTATAGGAATGCTATTGATTTTTGAGTATTGACTTTGTATCCAGCTACATTGCTGAATTTATTTATTGCATCTAGGAGTCTTTCAATGGAGTTTTGGGGGTCTTCTATGTAAAGTATCATGTCATCTGTAAAAAATGATAATTTAACTTCCTCTTTTCGTATCTTTACTCCTTTTATTTCTCTCTCTTGTCTAATTGCTCTGGCTAGTATTTCCAGTACTATGTTGAATAGGAGCAGTGATAGGGAACATCCTTGTCTTGTGCCTGATTTTAAGGTAAAGGCTTTCAGTTTTTGGCCATTTAATATGATGCTGGCTGTTGGTTTGTCATAGATGGCCTTTATCATATTGAGGTAGAGACCATCTATTCCAATTCTCCATAAGGTTCTTATCATGAATGAGTGTTGGACCTTATCAAAAGCTTTTTATGCATCTATAGAGATGATCATGTGGTTCTTACTTTTGGCTGTATTCATATGGTGGATTACATTTATTGATTTCTGTATGTTGAACCATCCCTGCATTCCTGGGATAAATCCCACTTGGTTGTGGTGTGTAATCTTCTTGATGATTTGCTGCATCCTGTTTGCCAATATTTTATTGAGAATTTTTGCATCTATGTTCATTAGGGAGATTGGCCTATAGTTCTCTTTTTTAGTTGGGTCTTTCTCAGGTTTTTGTACTAGAGTAATATTTACTTCCAGGAATGACTTAGGAAGAATTGCTTTCCTTTCAATTTCATTGAAGCGTTTGAGGAGTGTTGGAATTATTGTATTTCTTATAGATTCTGCAGTGAATCCATCTGGGCATGGGCTCTTCTTTGTTGGCAAGGACTTAATTACATTTTCAATTTCATTAATAGAAATTGGGTTATTCAGCAGTTTTACATGCTCCTAACCAAGCTTTGGTAGTTCATATGTATCTAGGAATCTGTCTATTTCTCCTGTGTTATCAAACCTATGAGAGTAGAGATTTTTGAAATAGGTGTTGATGATCTTCTGTATTTCCACAGAGTCTGTAGTAATGTCACCTTTTTCATTCCTTATTGCATGAATTTGAGTTTTTTCTTTCCTTTTTTAAATAAGGTTGGCTAGGGGCTGATCAATTTTATTTATTCTTTCAAAGAACCAGCTCTTTGATTCATTGATTCTTTGCATTTTTTTCTTAGTCTCTATTGCAGTAATTTCTGCTCTGATCTTTATAATTTCCTCCCTTCTTTTGGCTTTGGGCTTGGCTTGCTCTTCTTTTTCTAGATGTTTGAGGTGTGGCATCAGGTTGTTTATTTGTGTTCTTTCTGTCTTCCTGATGTGGGAACTCAGTGCAATAAATTTTCCTCTGAGGACTGCTTTCATTGCACCCCACAAATTCTGGTAAGTTGTGTTTGTATTTTTGTTTGCTTGTAGATATTGTTTAATTTCCTCTTTAATTTCCTCCATGACCCACTGATTGCTCAAGAGTGTATTGTTCAGTTTCCATGTGTTTGTGAGGTTTTTTGCAGTTGCTTTTATCGTTAATTTCTAGTTTCATGGCACTATGATCCAATAACATGCATGGGATAATTTCAATTCTTTTGCATTTACTTAAATATGTTCTGTGGGTTAGTATATGGTCTATTTTAGAGAATGTCCCATGTACTGCTGAGAAGAATGTATATTCTGATGCTGTTGGATGGAAAATTCTATATACATCTATCAAGTCCATTTGTTCACAGGTGTGATTCAGTTGTTATTTCTTGCTGATTTTCTGCCTAGCTGATCTGTCCCTTTGTGTCAATGGCGTGTTAAGGTCTCCTGTTATAATTGTGTTATTGCTTATTTGATTTTTCATTTCTGTTATATTTGCTTTGTATATCTGGGTGCTCTGGAATTTGGTGCATATATATTTAAGATTGTTATCTCTTCCTCTTGAAGTTTTCCCCTAACTAGTATGTAGTGACCTTTGTTATCTCTTTGGATCATTCTTGGTTTGAAGTTCACATTGTCTGAAAAAAGAATAGCTACCCCTGCTTTTTTTTGGTTTCCTGTTGCATGAAGTATTGTTTTCCATCCTTTGAATTTCAGTCTATGGGTTTCCTTTTTGGTTAGATGGGTTTCTTGTAGACAGCATATGGTTGGATGTTGTTTCTTGATCCATTCTGCCAGTCTGTTTCTTTTGATTGATGAGTTGAGGCCATTTACATTAATGGTTATAACTGTTATATATTGGTTTATTGTTGACATGTTATCTTTCTGCTGTTGTGTCTTTAGCTTTCCATTCTGTTTAATTGTCTGCCTTGCTTGGTGGTTTTATCCTATGTGTATCTAGAATATCTTTCAGTATTCTTCGTAGGGTTGGTTTAGTGTTCATAAGGCTTTTCAGCTGTTCTTTGTCATGGAAGTATCTTACTCCTCCATTCATTTTGAAGGACAGTTTTGCAGGGTACGTCAGTCTGGGTTGGAAATGGTTTTCCTTTAGGATCTAAAATACTTCACTCCATGCTCTTCTTGACGTCATTGTTTGTGTTGAGAAGTCTGTTGTGATTCTGATAGGTTTTCCTTTATAGGTGATCTGTCTTTTCTCTCTAACAGCTTTTAGTATTCTGTTGTTATGGTGGATTTCTGGGATGGTGATTATTATATGTCTGTGTGTAGTTTTATTTTGGTTATGGCTATTTGGAGTTCTATATGCTTTATTAATCCATATGTCAGTTTCCATTCTCACGTTTGGGAAGTTTTCAGCTATTACTTCTGTAAATATCCTCTTGATATCATTTGGGCTGTCCCCTTCTTTTTCATTTATCCTTATTAATCTTATGTTATTTTTCTTTGCACCATCTTGCAGCTGTTGAATTGTTATTTCCTGATTCCTTGTGATTTTTAAAAGCTCTTTCCTTTCCTGTTCACTAGCTGAAATCTTATCTTAGATGTTTGAAATTCTTCTTTTTTTTTATTTAAAAGAGAATAAAACAAAAGGGGGCAGTACAGAGCAGATCAGAAGTGGACAACATAGGCAACACAGTACTTTACATTAAGTCAACTGGACATCAACAGTATCTAACGCCATATCTCTTACTCTGCTATAGTTGAGCATAGTTTCAATTACAATAATATCAAACATAACACAATAGTATAAAGCCATGCATATAGTGAAAGAATTCCAGGGCTTTCTGAACCGAATAACAGAAAATGATCAATGGG
>PVJX010008405.1:0-65785 GCA_004027295.1 Dolichotis patagonum
TGGGTGACACTTCTCAACCTTCAGGTGGAGGTAGGGGTCTCAGCGACCTCTAAGGAAGCCCTTTTCTAGGAAGAAAGGTTCCCTCTTTAGCTGCTGTAATTGGCTGGTTCGCCAGCCCTGCATTGTGGAGCTCCTCCCTGGCCCTGCTCTGGTTTGGGCTTCATCTTCCAGCCCAGACCAACCGTCAGAATGGTCTGGGAAGTTATTTTTATTGAGGTGTAAATTACTGATAATCTGGTGTGGCCCTTTTGGGAGACTTATCTTGTAAACGCTGGAGAAACTGAAGAATTGAGCTCTCAGCTCGCGTTGAAAATAGCATTCATCAATTCCTCTCATCTTAACTCAAAGTGAAAAATAATTTTTTTTTATTTTATTAAAAAACTCTTCCTTGGGGCCGGGGATTTAGCTCAGTGGTGTAAGCGCCTGCCTGGCAAATGTGAGGTCGTGAGTTCAATCCCAGGTACCAAAAAGAAAAAAAAAAAAAAAAAAAACCTCTTCCTTGAAAACGAGCATTTGTCTGCTTGTGCCCTGGACTTGCCGCCATTCTGTGTCCCCTGAGCCCTTGCTCCTCACTGGCTGTCTTCTGAAGCCTCCTCTCCCGGTCAGGTCCCTGCTCCGCCACACCTCCCCTCAGTGCCCACTGAGTGCACAGTCCCCCTCTTCCAGCAGCACCTGGAGACCTCCCATCTGGCCCTTTCCCTCAGAGATTCATCTGTGGTGGGCACTCAGGGGCTCTGCGACCTCATGGGCAGACATTGCCATTCCCCCCCCCCAGGTGGCCCCCATGCCCTCAGAGAGAATGCAGAAGGTTCTGGAGGGAGCACCCTGGGATCCAGGTGAAGGCTTGCCAGATGGCTGCAGTGTAGTTTAGGGCAGATTTGAGTTGAGGCTGGAGAAACAGTCAGGGAAAGGAGCTGGCACCTGACCTTACTGCTGATCCCCTGGGCATCCAGCCTCTCTTGCCTTTTTTTCAGGTGCTCTTCTGTTACCGTGTGCGGGGAGCCCCAAGCTCACTTATCTGAGCATCTCAGCCACCTCAACAGGCACCCTGAGCATCTCCACCAAGACTGCAAACCCAACAGGCCAAAGTCTAAGGCCTTATCTGATTCCTGACACCCCATCAGGATTCACCCCAAACATACACGTGAAAGTCACCCTGGTCTCCTCGTCACCTCCATAGGTCTGCCCCAGAGTCGCACTGAGTCTTCCTCGTGCCATCTGCCATAGACAGCCTGATCCTCAACCTCGGTGCTATCTGCAGCCCAGCCTTTCCTTTGGGCACAGCCTCTTGGTACCAGAGTACAGAGTAGTCGCCAGATGGCTCAGACTTGTACTTTCTGCAGAAACTCCTAAAAGTTTCTCAATTTAAAAACCAAGACTTCTCAGCCAGAATCCATGTTCATCAAAATGTGGCCCCTGCTAAGACCTGTGAGAATTCTGCTCTGCTGGTCCCCACTGTACCATTGTATCCTGCCCGCCTTGGCACCTCCTGCCTCCCAGCACTGTCTACACCATCATGGCTTTCATTATTTGCTCATGTCCTCTCTGCCCTTATGCCTTTGCCTCCTACATATCTGGAACTCTTCCTCCCTCTTCAAGGTAGTTCAAATGCCACCTCCTTTAAAAAGCCTTCCCTAACTCCTCCACCCCACATAAAAGTATTAATGACTATCGCCAGTGACAACTATAGTTGTCTCTATATTAGACTGGCTGCCCCTTGAGGCCAGAACTGGGGTCTCATTCATCTGTGTACCTCTCATGCCTGGCCACCCAGTCCTGTGTCCAAAGTATAGCTAGGGCCAGCAGGGACTCCCTCCTTGGCCTGCTCTGGCAACCTTAACTAAGTTATTGCAGATACTGCTCTGGAGTTTGCCACCTGCAGCTCAGCCCTCTGACCTCCTCTGTGTTCAAGGACCAAAAATGTTCTCACTTGGATCATAGGGGGACCAAAGAGTATGAAGCCTTTTAAGCTACTCACTGGCACAGTGGGTTGAACCTGTCAGTGGGTAAGGCATCAATGATATTTTTAATTGTACCCCTAAAGAAAGGCTAACAGTTGGGACAGCAGGTCTACTACCCCTGATAGCAGCTGGCACTGGGAATCCGGTTTGAGGTTCAAGAGAATGAGTTCAGAGTGTCCAGCAGAACAGCCTGGAGACCCAGCTTCCTATTGGATGGAATATCCAGATACGCAAGGTCACCTGTTCACTCTCTGCCCATCTATCTATCCATCCATCCATTTGTCCATTCATCCACCTGTTCACCCGTGTTGGATTTACTCATTTGAACCTTTCTTTCTTTCTTTCTTTCTTTCTTTCTTTCTTTTTTTCTTGGTACCGGGGATCGAACTCATGACCTCGTGCTTGCCAGGCAGGCACTTAAGCCACTGAGCTAAATCCCCGGTCCGAACCACACTTTCTATGTGTCAGGTCCCATGCTCAGTGCTGGGTATTTGAGACACATTTGTTCTCCCCAGCCCTAGAGCTTACTGCCAGTGGGTTAAACTGCTGTTAGCCAAGTAAATTAACAAGGACAGACTCTATGTAATTACAAATTGCTATACACGAGGGAGGGGCATTAAGACTACTATGTTCAACCACTGGAAGGAAGCCAGGGTGTCCAGAACAGAGCAAAGGGAGAGGAATAAGAAGAGGCTGGGCCTCTTCATATGGGGTTTGTGGATCAGCATAAGAAACTTGGACTTTTTCCAAGGTACAACAGAGAAACCCAGCATAGGGTTTTTAGAAAAGGAGCAACATGTTCAGATGTAAGATTGCACAGTGATACTCTGTAAAGGACACCATCACGGGTAAATCAGAATGCAGCTCCTTAGCAGGATAACTCACCTGGACTTATCAATCAGTGTCATCAAAAAGAAAGAAAAAAGAAATAATATGGAAGGCCAGGAATTTAGCTCAGTGGTTCAAGCACTTGCCTGGTAAGTACAAGGTTGTGAGTTCGATCCCCAGTACTGGGGAAAAAATTAATGTGGCATAAGACCTAATATAATGCATGAACTTCTGGTTTGAGGATGAGAGGCAGGAGCTGGGCATGGTGGCACATGCTGTAATCCCAGTAGTCAAGAGGTTGAGGCAGGAGGATCACGAGTTTGCGACCAGCCTGGGCTGGTCAGTTCAAGTCTAGCCTGAAATGCATAGTGATACCTGTTTCAAAAAGACAAAGAGAAAGAGAGAGAGAGAGAGAGAAAAGGAGAAGAATTTGGAATCCATTGGCTACTAGACAACTCTAGGAATTATCATTCACGCTCCTAGCTCTGGCCATGGCAAAGGTCCTATGGGTTCTGGGAACATCAGGGCCCTGCCTCTCAGGAACATAGATTGCTGCTATACTCGTCCTTCATTCCCATGTCATTTTCTAGAAGCCATGAGAGATAAAGTAGGGTGTCAACAAATGCTTGTGTTGTCCAAGCTTATCTTGAACTTCCCAGTGCAAGGAATCCTCCCATCTCTGGGGTCTCCCAAATAACAAGGACTAACAGGTATTCAGCACTGCACCTGACATAGTAGACCATTCTTTTCAGTTTTTCTGAGTGTTTGAAATTTTTCAAAATACAAGAAGTTGTAAGAGTTTTTGATGGTGTTTCCAGTGCTGGGGAGTGACACAGGCCCTCACACATGCAGATTTATTATGTTCTCTTTCTCTGGCTTTTTTTTTTATATACCAGGAGTTGAACTCACCACGTCTTGCTTGCCAGGTAGGCATTTATACTGCTAAGCTAAATCCCTGGCCCTCATTATTTTTGTTTGTTACCTTTCATTATTAGTTTTGTGGTGCTAGAGATTGAAGGCAAGAGGGTTTTTTTTTTTTTTTTTTTTGTCATTGTTTTGTTTGTCTTGTTTTAATTTTTTTTTTTCCTCTCTTTTTCTCTGAGACAGTCTTGCTATATAGCCCAGGCTGGCCTGGAATTTGCAATTTTCCTGCTTCAGCCTCCCAAGCAGACTGGAATTACAGGCATGTGCCACCATGCCCAGCAAGAGATTTTTTCAAACCTACAAAAATATTTATTAGACTCTCCCCCACCCCCAGAGAGGTTTATTTTGGCTGATAGTTTCAGAAATTTGGCCCTATTGCTTGGTCCTGTGTCGGCATAGTGGGGGTGCACAGCTGCAGACTGTTCACCCCTTAGTGGCCAGGAAACAAAGACAGAGGCATAATATACATACATCTTTTTTAGAGAGATTGAAGTTGGGGACTCATACAGGCTAGGCAAGCACTCTACCAGCACACACATCACCAGCCTATATATTAATTTTTATAAAGTACAGTCTCCAACATACAACGGTTTTACTTATACAATTTTTCAGTCTTGATGATGGTATGAAAATGTAGCCATAGAGCTATTCTGTTTCTTCACTTTCACCATGGAATTTAATAACTTCCACGAAATACTCAACTTCATTATAAAATAGCCTTTGCATTGGATGATTTTGCAGAACTGAAGGCCAACGTAAGTGTTCTGAGCATGTTTAAGGTTGCCTGGGCTGCAGTGTGGTATTTGAGAGGGTAAGTACATTAAGTGCATTTTCCACTTACATTATTTACAATTTATTATGAGTTTATCAGGACATAATTCCATTGTAAGTTGGGAAGGATCTGTATTTGGCTGCTGAGTGGAGACTGGTTTAGAGAGGGAACAACCACAAGAATCCACAAAACCCTGATTAAGAACTTTCCTTCCAGAGCTGGAATCAGGGGCTGAGAAGCAACAGGGCCTGCCTGCTGAGGGTGCACCGTGCAGCTGCGAAGAAAGTGGGAGGCAGCAGGCTGGGCGCACACCCAAGAGCAGACTGAAGATGCTCAGGCATCTGGATGGCTTGGTTTGGAAGGCCTGGTTTGTTGGGACCTCGTCCCTTTCTCCACTTCCTCCCCCAAGGCCAGGTTCTCTTGTCTTGGTTCTGTGCCCTTTTAAAGCAGAGCTCAGTCTAAAAATGGGACCAGGTGCCAGGGCCTCTCCCCGCCCGCCGTTCTCTTCCGCCAGAGAAACCGCCATGCCCGGCTATCAAAGGTCACCTTGACCTTTCCCATGAGCGGCCTCCTTCCCCACTCTGCCTCCCCAGCAGGCCATTGATTCCAGAATTTCAGCCCACAGGGATCTGCCCTAGACATTCACTTGACTTTGCCTAATGTGGCCCCTGTCTGTCCTTTCAGTGTGCCAGGCCACAAGAGATCTACCCTGAGCTTAGCTCCAGCCAAGGTGACACTCATTTCATTCTTTCCTTTTGCCCAGTCATAGTACACTGCTTAGGAGCTTGGGATTCTGGAGCCAGATTGCTTGGCTTTAAATTGCAGCTCTATAAGCCTAGAGTAAGCACTTAACCTGTAAATTCAGTAATTTTATGGATGAATTCTGCTTGCCAGGAATGCTGTTCCTGACTCTTCAAGATGCAGCTTGAGTCCCACTCTCTTAGGAAGTCTTCTGAGACCTCTGTCTCTGTCTCCATCTTTCTCTCTCATTCTGAATGCCTTTAGTCTTTTCTGTCTCAGCTGTTCCTGGAGCTTTTTGCCAAGATCCCCATTCAGTTGAGTGCCAGAGCCACATTTTATCCAAGGGCATATTCACTACAGGCCTAGGAGACCCTTGGGGGCACCCTGGATGAGGAAGGCCCACCAGAGCTGGAGTAGAACCCTGGGGCCATGTTAACAGGTCACTTTCCCTGTAACAGGCCACTTCCCAATGAAGAGTAAATTCCTTTTAACAGACTCCAAGGCCTCTCTGCTCCTTGGTTTTCTCCCAAGTAGGAGGAGACCTCCAGCTTCCACACAGCTGGAAAGTCCCAGTTAGTAGGCACTCCTTCCTTGGGGGAGGTCTCACCACCTGGGCCCTTCTTAGTTTTAAATCTCCTAGTGGCACAGATAAGCTTGGAGGTTTCCTTTCCATTTCTAGGAGACGAAAGTAGCTGAGGGAGTGAGAGTACAGGAGGAAGCAACTTTTATCCTGTGCCCCTGGGGGCTGGGGAGTGAGGGTGGTGTGTGAGGGGGTTAAGTACTATTTGCCAAATGTGCTTGGAGATGAAGGGAAGGGTTCCTTGCATCCTGCAGCATGACTGCCTCAGACAGAAAGGCCACTGCCCTGGAGGGTGCTCTGGTTCCCACATCTTCCTTCCCTGCTAACCCTTGCTTGGGCTCCAGCACATCCCGTGATCCAGAGCCCAGGTTGCCCTCTACCACCCGGAAGTCCTTAGCTACAAAGGGAGACAGATGAACAGGAAGCTACAGTTTCCCCCATGTGTTGGCTTGGGCCTTCATCAGAAATGAGCCTCATTACCCAACCCCAATTCAAAGGATAATTAACAGATGGTATAATTTTCAAGCATTCTCAACCCTACGTGGCTATTAGGTAAAGAGCAAAATGCCCACGCAGCCCCTAGTTAGATCTTCCCAACTCAGGCTAAGGGCCCTGTGGGAGCTGTAAGCCACCCCTCCATCTCTGGTCCTGCCCTTGGCCTTGTCCAGAAGAATGCTCATCTTTGGCCAGAGGGCAAGGAAGGTCCTTGAACCCAGAGTCCTCCTCCTAACCCTCTTTCTTCTCTATCCTGCTCACCCACCATTGCCTGAAACAGCCCAAGGAAACAGCCCAACGCCTCGCCTCTTAGGATTCCCTGGGGAGCAAGAGAAAAACTGGTTTTTCCCTGTTGGCACCTTTTGAGTCTTCTTGCCCTTAGAGCAAGGTGGGTCCCACCACAGCTGCAGCTGCTACTCCAGGGCAGAGTTGGGAGTACTTGATCCAACACTTTCAGACCGAACTCTGCAGATCCTCATGATATATGGAGCGGCCCAGGAATTTCTTGGTTGGGAGTGCAGCGGGCATGGGCAACACCCTGACCCCTACTTCATTCCATAAGTACCACTCATTCACTTTATAGTCTGTGCTTCTAGTTCCAATACTATTGGGGGAAAAAGCCAGGTGTGGTGGTGCATGCTTCTAATCCCATTACTGGGAGGATAGCAAAGGAGGATCATGAGTTCCAGGCCAGCCTGGGCTACATGGTGAGACTGTTTAAATTGAAAAGAAATCTATCGGTAAACTTTTGAAAATTATGTCTTTTATTCAAGTCTTTCATTTTACAAACCAGAAAATTGACCAGAGTCCTGTAACGGGTATGTGGAGCAGGAGGAAAGCCTTGGCTTTGCCCCCAGGCCAGCCTTCCTACCAGCTGACCAGGGCCTCTGCTGCAAGAGGAAGTCCTTTCTGCATTGCCCTCCACCTCCCCTGCCTGGCTCTTTCTCTTGGCGGCTTCATGAGTGGCCCTCTTGTGAACTCCCAGATGCTGCACAGCAGTTTCAAGTGGAAAATCTCATGGACCTGCTCTGTTGCAAAGTTCCAGCGCCCTGTGCACAGGACAGGGCTGTTTGAGAACAGACCTGTGGGTAGAAGGAGGGGGACAGGAGTTGACCACTGGTAGGGAGGGAGGAGGAGGTAAGAGGCCATCCTTCCAGACTGGAGGCCTCATAGACAGTGCAAGTCACTTGTCCAGGACCCAGGGAAAGTTGCCTTCCCCCCTGAACTGGCTTCCTTGGTTTGTTTTTGTTTGTTTGTTTCCCCAATATTTGGGGTTTAACCCAGGCTTCAGACAGAGCTATATCTTGAGACAAGTGCCCAGGCTGAACTCAAACTTTCAGTCCTCTTGCCTCAGCCTCACAGGTGTGTGCCACCACTCCCAGCTCCACTTGGGCCTCGTAATCTAGTATTATTCGTGTGTTTACACTTTTAGGCCTCTCAGATCCCCCTCCCACTGAGAAGCACAAGCAAGGTCAAACTGAGGCTGGGGAATGAGGCATGGTGGCATACACAAACCCCTCTCTGGGAGGCTGAGACAGGAAGATTACAAATTCACCTGGACAATCTGGCAATTTAGCCAGACTGTGTCTCAAAATAAAAAAATCAAAAGGGGCCAAAGATTCAAAGACCCTTGGTTTAATCCCTAGTACCAACTCCCTTACACACACAGAGGCCAGAGTAATCTTGCCCAGCATCATCTTGCCCAGCAACTGGACCCCAGAAGGCATCCCAAGCACAAGCTTGATGGGTGGTGTGGGACCTCAGGACCTCTCCCTTGGGCCTCTCTGGGATTCAAGGGAGGCTGTCAGGAGTGGTGTAACTGGGGACTTGGTCTCTGCGGGCACATCAGAATGTTGTGAAAAACTTAGAACTTCACCGTCGTTACAATTTCTTGTCTGGCTTCCTGTTAATTCGTCTCTCTTTATAGTAGGGATCCAGCCCCGCCCACGGGCAGGCCTAGAAGATAGGGATCAATATTCCTAACAGGCGGGAATCTTAAAGCATCTGTACTGAAGAGGGCGCTGGGTGGGGCCCACTTCGCCGGCGCTGTGGCGTTGCCGCTTTAAGACAGCGGCAGCCAAAGCAGGTCTATGGTAATGAGCCGCTGCCGCCGCGGCCGCGCTGCAGAGCTCGCCCGCCCGCCGGGGAGGCGAGGAAACGCGGGGCTGGGCCCGGGCCGCGGCGACAAGCGGCAGCCGCGGCGGGGACGCGGGCCGTGAGCGGGACGGCTCGGGGCCGTCCGTTGCCGTCGGTGGGGCCGGGCCAGGGTCGGGGCACATAGCTCGGCTGGCGCAGGTGGGCGATCCCGCGCGGGCGGGGAGGATAACCCGGGGCTCGGGCTCGGGGACCGGCCAGGGCAGCCGCGCGGCCCTGGGCGCAGGTGGCGCGCCCCGAGCGCAGGTGGAGGCGCGGTGCGAGCCTGCGGTGGTCGCGGGGGCCGGCCAGCTGCGTTGGGAGCGCGGGCGCAGCGGAGGGCGCAGCGCGGGGCCCCGCCGAGCCATCCAGGCGCAGGCCCCACGGGGCGCACAGGTGGCCCCCGGGGACTGGTGCCCCGGCCTGGGCATGAGGCGCGGCGGGGCCGGCAGGAGCCGGAGGAGGAGCCGCCGCGGCTGTTGACGCGGCGGGCCGGGAGCAGGGAGAGATGCGGAGCCGGGCTGCCAGCGCCCCCCTCCCGACGCCGCTGCTGCCGCCGCCGCCACCGCCGTTGTTGCTGCTGCTACTGCTGCTGCCGCCACTGCTGGGAAACCAAGTGGGGCCTTGTCGTTCCTTGGGATCCGGGGGACGCGGCTCCTCTGGGGGCTGTGCCCCTGTGGGCTGGCTCTGTCCAGCCTCAGCCTCGAACCTCTGGCTCTACACCAGTCGCTGCAAGGGTGCCGGCACAGAGCTGACTGGCCACCTGGTACCCCATCACGATGGCCTGAGGGTCTGGTGTCCTGAATCCGGGGCCCACATCCCCCTTCCACCTGCCCCTGAAGGCTGCCCCTGGAGCTGTCGCCTCCTGGGCATTGGAGGCCACCTTTCTCCACAGGGAAAACTGACCTTGCCCCAGGAGCACCTTTGTTTAAAAGCTCCACGGCTGAGATGCCAGTCCTGCAAGTTGGCACAGACCCCAGGGCTCAGGGTAGGGGAGGGGTCACCAGAGGAGCCCATGGGTGGGCGTCGGAAAAGAAACGTGAATACAGCTCCTCAGTTCCAGCCCCCCAGCTATCAGGCCACAGTGCCCGAGAACCAGCCAGCAGGTACCTCTGTTGCATCCCTGCGGGCCATTGATCCAGATGAGGGGGAGGCTGGCCGGCTTGAGTATACCATGGACGCCCTCTTTGATAGCCGCTCCAACCATTTCTTCTTCTTGGACCCAATCACTGGTGTTGTGACCACAGCTGAAGAGCTGGATCGTGAGACCAAGAGCACCCATGTGTTCAGGGTCACTGCACAGGATCATGGCGTGCCCCGACGGAGCGCCCTGGCCACACTCACCATCTTAGTCACTGACACCAATGATCACGATCCTGTTTTCGAGCAGCAGGAGTACAAGGAGAGCCTCAGAGAGAACCTGGAGGTTGGCTATGAGGTGCTCACTGTCAGGGCCACAGATGGCGATGCCCCTCCCAATGCTAACATTCTGTACCGCCTGCTGGAGGGGTCTGGGGGTGGTCCCTCAGAAGTCTTTGAGATTGACCCTCGCTCTGGGGTGATCCGGACTCGTGGCCCTGTGGATCGGGAAGAAGTGGAATCCTACAAGTTAATAGTTGAAGCAAGTGACCAGGGTCGGGACCCAGGTCCACGGGGTGCCACAGCTGCTGTTTTCCTGTCTGTTGAGGATGACAATGACAATGCCCCTCAGTTTAGTGAAAAGCGTTACATCGTCCAGGTGCGGGAGGACGTGACCCCAGGGGCTCCCATACTTCGAATCACAGCCTCGGATCGAGACAAGGGCAGCAATGCCCTAGTACACTATAGCATCATGAGCGGCAATGCCCGTGGACAGTTTTATCTGGATGCTCAGACTGGGGCTCTGGATGTGGTGAGCCCTCTTGACTATGAGACAACCAAAGAATATACATTGCGGGTCCGGGCACAGGATGGTGGCCGGCCGCCGCTCTCCAATGTCTCTGGCCTGGTAACAGTGCAAGTCCTGGATATCAATGATAATGCTCCCATCTTCGTCAGCACCCCCTTCCAGGCCACCGTACTGGAGAGTGTCCCCTTAGGCTACCTGGTTCTCCACGTCCAGGCTATTGATGCTGACGCCGGTGACAATGCTCGCCTGGAATATCGTCTTGCTGGTGTTGGGCATGATTTCCCCTTCACTATCAACAATGGCACAGGCTGGATCTCCGTGGCGGCTGAGCTGGACCGAGAGGAGGTTGATTTCTACAGCTTTGGGGTAGAAGCCCGAGATCATGGTACCCCACCACTCACTGCCTCAGCCAGTGTCAGTGTGACCATTTTAGATGTCAACGATAACAATCCAACCTTTACCCAACCAGAATACACGGTGCGGCTCAATGAGGATGCAGCTGTGGGGACCAGTGTGGTGACAGTGTCGGCTGTGGACCGTGATGCCCACAGTGTCATCACTTACCAGATCACCAGTGGCAACACCCGCAACCGTTTCTCCATCACCAGCCAAAGTGGTGGTGGACTGGTATCCCTCGCCTTGCCGCTGGACTACAAACTTGAGCGGCAGTATGTACTGGCTGTCACTGCCTCTGATGGCACAAGGCAGGACACGGCACAGATTGTGGTGAATGTCACCGATGCCAACACCCACCGTCCCGTCTTTCAGAGCTCCCACTACACGGTGAATGTTAATGAGGACCGGCCAGCAGGCACTACAGTAGTGCTGATCAGTGCTACAGACGAGGATACAGGTGAGAATGCTCGCATTACCTACTTCATGGAAGACAGTATCCCCCAGTTCCGCATCGATGCAGACACCGGGGCTGTCACTACCCAGGCTGAGTTGGACTATGAAGACCAGGTGTCTTACACCCTGGCCATTACTGCCCGGGACAATGGCATTCCCCAAAAGTCTGACACCACCTACCTGGAAATCCTAGTGAATGATGTGAATGACAATGCCCCTCAGTTTCTGCGGGATTCCTACCAGGGTAGTGTCTATGAGGATGTGCCTCCTTTCACTAGTGTCTTGCAGATCTCAGCCACTGATCGTGACTCTGGCCTTAATGGCCGCGTCTTCTATACCTTCCAAGGAGGCGATGATGGAGATGGTGACTTTATTGTAGAGTCTACATCAGGCATTGTGCGGACGCTACGGAGGCTGGATCGTGAGAATGTGGCCCAGTACATCTTGCGAGCATATGCAGTAGACAAGGGGATGCCCCCATCCCGCACATCCATGGAAGTGACAGTCACCGTACTGGATGTGAATGACAACCCACCTGTCTTTGAGCAGGACGAGTTTGATGTGTTTGTGGAAGAAAACAGCCCCATTGGGCTAGCTGTGGCCCGGGTCACAGCCACTGACCCTGATGAAGGCACCAATGCTCAGATCATGTACCAGATTGTGGAGGGCAACATCCCTGAGGTCTTTCAGCTGGATATCTTCTCTGGAGAGTTGACTGCCCTGGTGGACTTAGACTATGAGGACCGACCTGAGTACATCCTGGTCATCCAGGCTACATCAGCTCCCCTGGTGAGCAGGGCTACTGTCCACGTCCGCCTCCTTGACCGCAATGACAACCCACCAGTGCTGGGCAACTTTGAGATCCTTTTCAACAACTATGTCACCAATCGCTCAAGCAGCTTCCCTGGGGGTGCCATTGGCCGTGTGCCTGCCCATGACCCTGACATCTCAGACAGCCTGACTTACAGCTTTGAGCGGGGAAATGAACTCAGCCTGGTCCTACTCAATGGCTCCACGGGAGAGCTCAGGCTGAGCCGAGCACTGGACAACAACCGGCCTCTGGAGGCCATCATGAGTGTGCTGGTGTCAGGTAAGGAAGGGACCAGGTGGTATTGGGAGATGGAGGTTCTTGGGGGGAGGCTAAGCAGCCACTGGAGATAAAAAGCCATCCAGGAGGAGCTGTTGACCCACCTGTCTGCTCGGTGGCTTTCCCAGAGGGTGAGGGGGCCAGAGAACCAGCTTGGGAAGAAGGCCCAGGAATGCTGGCAGCTGGTGCAGGCCCCGCCTGCCGCCCTGGCTGGGCTGGGCTGTTTTGGTTGGCTGCCCCCTGCCTACCAGCCTGTGACGTGGTGGGGGAAGTGTTGTGAGGCTGCCCTGGCTATAGCTGCCAAGAATTGTGAAAAAAGGCGCGTGGAAGACTAGGAGGCCAGGAGGGCTGGGGGAGGGGCAAGGGGGACCATGGCCTAGAGAGGAGAGCGGAGCTGGCCCTGAGGAACCCCTTCAACCCCCATCAGGATATCCCTGTGATCTCACATAGCCTCTGGCCCAGCAGAGGGCTGCTGGGGGCACACAGAGCTGCCTCTGAGGGGTCAGGACCCTGCGATCCTCTGCTGGCCCCTTCTGACTCTCGGCTGAGCTACAGAATTGGCTGACGCGGACTTTGTCTAGTGCATTCTTTTCCCTCCAGGCAAAAAGAGACTGGCCTAGCTACCCCTTCAGAGCTCCCCCAGGAAGTGAGGCCAGAGCTCATTGTCTCTGTCCAAACAGACTCCACTGTCAGAGCCCCTAGTTGGGGGGCCTGGCTTGGGGGAAGGGTTACAAGTGAAGCCAGGGGGAGGCTGGGACCTCGGGGACCCCTTGCCTCCCCCTGACTTTTCTTAGGGTGTTAGGCCTCCCTGCTGTCTATGACAAGCCCAGGCTCAGGGAAGGGATGTGAGGGCAAGGATGAGCAGGAAACTGCTAGGTTTTGAGAGCAGAGACCCCAAGGACTCTGATCTGTCGGAAGAGAATAGAGTCCAGGGGGCATGGGAACCTGGCCAGGGCCTAGGCTGGGGATTCCTGCTGAGTTCTGACAGTAGGGTGGGGGAAGAGAGCAGGACCCTGTGTCAGCTCCAGGGGTGAGAGGCAAGAAGGGGACCAGATCCAGGTTGCTGAGTACCTTCTTCAACCCTGGGAACAACTGGGACTCTCCTAGGGAACCCACTGTTAGCTGTAACCCCAGCTAAGATGGGTTCAGGTCAGGTAGCCTCACTCTGCAGCCTTCAGATGCATCAAGGGAGGGAGTAAAAGATACACCTGGCAGGCCTCCCACTCCTGTCATCTGTGAGGGGCAGGTGAGAGTTTAGCCCTGCTTTAGCCCCCTCCCACTCATGCTTCTCACTGGATAGATGTCTCCCTGCCCCACCCTCAGGAGGCCACAGGGACCAGGGAGTGCTTTTGGAGCTGTGACAAGATCTGTGCTGTCTGATGCTTCAGTTTCTGCTCCAGGCAGAGGCAGTGGGGCATCCTCATCTGTACTGGGCACTGCAGGCAGGGAAAGGGGTGGAAAGGAAAGATCTCTCCCTTGTGTCCCCAGCCTGCCCTGTTTGAGTGTGGCTACCCCTGGGGTGGGACAGAGGACAGCCCACACTCAGCCATGGGTTTCCTGCCAGTACAGAGTCCAGACTGCAGTTCCTCTGGCCAGCTATGCCTGGCCCTTCAGCTGTAGCCCTCTCTTCCCTCAGCCCTGACCTCTGAAGGCAGTCGCCACGGCAACCCCAAAGTTCAGGAGGCTGGGCCAAGGGAACTGAGTCCTGCCCCTTTGTTTTCCTCCTTTGCTTCTTTGTCTCCTCTTTCTTTCCCACCCTGCGCATGTGGTCTTTCAGCACTGCTCTCTGCCTGCATGTCTTTTTCCTTCTCTCCCACTCCCTCCACGGCTGGGTCTTGTCCTGGGCCTTTGTCTTTTCCTGCTTGGTTTCCTTGTTTATGCCTCTGTCATCTTCTTTGTAACTGAAGCTGCCCCAGCTCCTAGAGCCTGAATTCTCCCTGCAGCTGCTGCCTTCCCCTGCTAGGACATGCAGGAGCTCCTGCCCATGGCCTGGGCAGCTCCAGCCCAGCAGAGCTCCTGCAGGCCCCCAGCCTCTATTGGCACATCTGCCAGGAGAAGAGAAGCTGGGAGTCTATCTGGCACCTTCCCAGGGGCAGTTGGCTGAGGCCTGACCCAGGTGGTGGTTCCTGAGTCAGGGTCTCCCACCTCTTTCTTTTCTGGCCAGGAGGACAGCTCAAGTGATACACTGCCCACCCCTGTTCCCACACAGCCTTTATACCTGAGGGGTAACTCAGTCAAGGCAAGGGAGAATGACAAAGGGGAAAGAGAGAGCAGCGAGTTGACTGCTGGGGTGGAGACAATAGCAGAAGGGCAGGTGGCCACAGATGGTGGACCAGATGGGAAGCAACAGAGACAAGTTTGGCACAGGGTGGGGCGGGGCCTGGGACTGTGGAGGAAGACACAAGGAGGAGTGTATTTTCCAGGCTGAGGGGCGGCAAGGCTTCACTTGCTTGTTAGTATTGACTGTCTCCTGTCCATACAGGAGTTGGGATGACTGCGTGTGAAGTCCTAGACTGCTTTCTCCTTGGAGGGAAAGTCCCACCGAGGAACCACCGGGCAGGTGCATCAGCTCTGGACCTGGAAAAGGCAGGCAGGCAGAGTCCCATTATATGTCTGCAGCAGGGCAGCTTAAAACAGCCTAGAGGTCTTGAAGAACTCGGTCTCTAGTGGGAAGAACTCTGGTGGGAAGTAAGAGGTTGGGCAGAAGCTCCTACACAAGAGTAGTGAGTGGTGAAAGCAGGCTCTCTGGGAGGGCCGTGGGCTGGCAGACAGTGAGCAGTAGTTGGCACAGCTAAGGTGGATGTCTGCCCTGCGCCTGGCCCTGCTCAGCCCAGCTGCCATGTAGTTGCTGCTTCAAGTAGTACAACATAGACAGTCTCTTCCCATATCCCTCTCCTAGTCCCGCCCCATTCCTGCTTGGGTGTGCTTTAGTGTGTCCAACTGGGGCCTCTTCTGCTGTATTTTCAAGACTGTTTTTTCACTATGGGGACTGATTAGATCCTCATCAGCATCTTAGTATTTACTGAACACCTACTATGGGAGGAGGTAAGGGCATTGTACTAAATTAAAATATGACTATCCCTGCAAGCCTTTCCCCACAGCTTTCATTTTCGAGTTACATCAACCCGTCCCCATCTGCATGGACATTCAGGTGTGGATGGTATTTCTGAGACTCAGGTGTGTGGGTGGAGTGGGACACCTGCAAGTGTGTTAGGATTCAGCTGCTCATGAATGAATGTCACTCGGGCTTGGCGGGTTGGCATTCAGGGGCAGTCTTGTGAGCCAAGTGGGTGATGAATAGCTAGAAGCATCAGAGCCAAGGGAGAGATCAGCCCAGGGAGAGTCTGGGGTCTCTACTCAGAAGCTACCCAGGTTTCCCATCCCCTGCTTGCCTGTTTCCAGCATGGTTAAGGTGGCTCAATTGGATTTCCTTGGGGTGTGGTCCCCTAGGCTACCCAAAGCAGCCTGGAGAGTTGGGCGGGAAGAATGCTTTGTATGGGGTGTTGCCATGGGGATAGTGGGCCTGCGCCCAAGCAGCCATGGAGCTCACTGGGAGGGGAACATGGTGGCCCACTGACCCAGTTCACTCCCACTCCCTACCTGCTGTAGCAGAGGTCTGAGGGGCACAGGCAGGGTCAGGGTTATGAGTCTTGAGATGCAGAGGTTGGGAAGCTATATGTGTGTGGGGGTGATTTTTGTGAGTACTGCATACTCTGGACCTGTAGAGAAGTAAGCAAAGAACAAAACAGAGTTTCTGTGCAAGGAAGCCCAGGGCCAGACCCATGGCTCAAGCAGGGAAAGACGCATAAACATTAAATGGTGCATTGTAGCTGGGTGTCATGGCACCCACCTGTCATCCCAGCACTTAGAAGGCTGAGGCAGGAGGAGGGTAAGTTTGAGGCCAGCAGCCTAGGCTACATAGTGAGTCCCTGTCTTTAAAAATAACAAAAAACAGAAGTGCCATCCTTCATAAGAGGGTATATTGGGAAAGAGTGCAAAGAGAACTTCTGACTATCTTATCCCTATGAGGGTTGACTCCTCCAGGAGGGCCTTGCCCATTGGGCACAGCTTATGGCAATTAGAAAAGGGAGCGTTTCTTGTCTGCCTGAGGTGCAGGATGTCTTCCTTCTCTTGCTGTCCATGCCCAGGCCTAGGCAACAACCCCAGCCTGTGCTGACCGTGTTACCTCTCCGCAGACGGCGTGCACAGCGTGACGGCCCAATGCGCGCTGCGTGTCACCATCATCACCGACGAGATGCTCACGCACAGCATCACGCTGCGCCTGGAGGACATGTCACCCGAGCGCTTCCTGTCGCCGCTGCTGGGGCTCTTCATCCAGGCGGTGGCGGCCACGCTGGCCACGCCCCCGGATCACGTGGTGGTCTTCAACGTGCAGCGGGACACGGACGCCCCCGGTGGCCACATCCTCAACGTGAGCCTGTCGGTGGGCCAGCCGCCGGGGCCAGGGGGCGGGCCACCCTTCCTGCCCTCGGAGGACCTGCAGGAGCGCCTGTACCTCAACCGCAGCCTGCTGACGGCCATCTCGGCGCAGCGCGTGCTGCCCTTCGACGACAACATCTGCCTGCGCGAGCCCTGCGAGAACTACATGCGCTGCGTGTCCGTGCTGCGCTTCGACTCCTCGGCGCCCTTCATCGCCTCCTCCTCCGTGCTCTTCCGGCCCATCCACCCGGTCGGGGGGCTGCGCTGCCGCTGCCCACCTGGCTTCACCGGGGACTACTGTGAGACCGAGGTGGACCTCTGCTACTCGCGGCCCTGCGGGCCCCATGGGCGCTGCCGCAGCCGGGAGGGCGGCTACACCTGCCTCTGCCGAGACGGCTACACGGGTGAGCCAAGCCCAAAGCGGGCTAATGTTGGGGCTGCCTCATTCCCTTCCAGGGTGAGGTACACCGGCGTGCATAACTCCCGTTTACACCCGGGTCACCCTATCGTGGAAGACGGAATGAGCCCCTCCCCCCATTCTAATTGTGTAGTTGAGGCCAGCGCTGTGCTTGGGTTTGTATTCCAGCTTTGCAGATGGTAGCTGTGTGGCTGGGCACGCTGCTCAACCTCTGGGGCTTCAGTAATTTAAAATAGAGACAAAACCCACTTAAATCAAAAGTTGGGTTATGAAGGTTAACTTAATTAACATAAAAAGAGCTGGCCAGAGTCAAGTGTTGGCTTTGATGTAGTCATGGGATGACTTGTTCCAAGTCCCATCTTATAGCTCAGGTAGAAGTGAGGCTACATCTAGGACTAGGTCTCCTCCGTTGCTGTAGCAAGGGCTTCTCTGCCCAGGCATTGAGGGAAAGGCACAGAGGAACTGGGGACCCTGGATGGATTGGGAGACGGGACTATGGACAAGGACACTGCACCCGAGTGCCTCAGGGCACTATGGCTCCTTTGTTACTTCCTTGTTGGCCTTGACCTCTGGTCTTTACACCTTCCATTCCTGCCTCTTACAGGGGTGTTCACGGCTTCTTGCTATGTGCCACCAGCTCCTCCCTGCAGGCTCCTGCTCCTTAGCATACACCACAGCCTGCTCTCCTTCCTCCCTTGGCCTCCTCCCTATCCTCCAGAGCCAGGCCCACTAGCTGCCAGGCCCCACTGCCTTTCCTGCTGCATCTTCCTGCCCAGAACTTGCCAGACTTGACTCTTTGCTGCTGCTAGGCTGGGGAGAGGGAAGGGGGAGGCTTGGGGGAGGGGAGGGGAGCCTTTGTCCAAGAGGATGGGGAGAGGGGGCTTCCAGTAGGCGAACAACAGTTTCCATGGAAACAAGAGCCAGTCACTAGGCACAGGAGCTGAGAACCTATCTCTAGAATCTGGGAATGGGGAGGGAGGGGAAGGGGTGGATTTTTCCATCTGATGTTGGAATTTTCAGCTCCTCCACTGAGTCTGGATCTGTCCCAGGACTGAGGTGTCCACTCTCTGTGTTGTCGAAATACACAGGGTTCCTTGGTCTGGACCCCAGGGCTCCAGCTGGTAGTTCTCTGCTCCATTCCTGGGGAAGTCTCCAGTATCCCTCCCCCACCCTTCCTACCCCATAACTCAGGCAAATCCAAGTGGAAGTCTGGTCCCATCCCCTGGGAAGGAAACTGATCTCCATGCCTGGCAGGGACAATAGCACCCAGTGTGAGGGAGGGAGGAGCAGAGGACGGGAGCTGGCACAGTCCTCATGCTGTCCTGCAGGACTTCCCCTGCCTTGTACACTTGCCTCTGCTCAGAGCATCCTGCCGCTTACTCGGTGGCATGACCCTAAGGATTGCTAGGATCTGGGCCCTGGGAGGCCAGGCAGAGTTAGAGGGCTCGGGCTTCAAGGCCTTCGCAGGGGAGCTGTGTGTGGATCTGTGGTGACAATTGGCATAGTGAGCCAACCAGAGCACCCAGGAAGGGTTGGGGTGTCACAGATCTGAGAAGATGGATACTCAGGAAAAGAAGTAGGGTGTCCAGGAGCGTTTGAGAGTACCGTGGTGGGGGGTACAGGGGCCATGGGAGGTATTGCTGGGGGAGCTCCAGTTGCCCTGCCCCTCTTCACCCTGCCTTTGCTCTTGCCCAGGTGAGCACTGTGAAGTGAGTGCCCGCTCAGGCCGTTGCACCCCAGGTGTGTGCAAGAATGGAGGCACCTGTGTCAATCTGCTGGTGGGTGGTTTCAAGTGTGACTGCCCATCTGGGGACTTCGAGAAGCCCTATTGCCAGGTGACCACACGCAGCTTCCCTGCCCGCTCCTTCATCACCTTCCGTGGCCTGCGCCAGCGCTTCCACTTCACCCTGGCCCTCTCGTGAGTGGCTGGGCCCTGGGGCTGTGGGGCACCATGGGAATCTGGGGCACCCCCCGTTCCACGAACAAGGTGAGAGACCAGCCAGCAGAAGTGCTCAGAGCATTGTTGCAGAGCCAGGCTGGTTCCTGGAGTTGCCTGTGCACTTTGCCAGCATACCTTCCTCACCTGCCAGCATCTGCCTGTCACTTCAGGCAGGATGGGGAGCTAGGATGCTGAGGTGCGGCCTGGGACCCATCTTCCTGATGGCCTGAAGTAGTCAGTCCTCTGGAGGGTCTTGGACAGGATGGGTGCTGTTTAGGTGGCTGGGGTGCTGACATCCAGGTGGGTACCCCTTTCCTATCTCCTCCCAAATGCCTACGCAGGTTTGCCACGAAAGAGCGTAACGGGCTGCTGTTGTACAATGGGCGCTTCAATGAGAAGCATGACTTTGTGGCTCTTGAGGTGATTCAGGAGCAGGTCCAGCTCACCTTCTCCGCAGGTGATTCCATTGCCCCTGTTTCTGCCTGTCTCCCAAAGACTGCTTGTCATTTATGCTTGCCCCTGACCCCAAGCCACATGTTCTCGAAGTCAACCCTGCATGCTCCCCACTCCTGCCCCAGCTGTCTGCTGCTGTCCCAGTTTACCTGGTCCTTTCTCCAGGGGAGTCGACCACCACTGTGTCCCCATTTGTGCCTGGAGGTGTTAGTGATGGCCAGTGGCACACAGTACAGCTGAAGTACTACAATAAGGTGGGTATGG
This sequence comes from Dolichotis patagonum, assembly GCA_004027295.1. Classification (NCBI taxonomy): domain Eukaryota; kingdom Metazoa; phylum Chordata; class Mammalia; order Rodentia; family Caviidae; genus Dolichotis; species Dolichotis patagonum. Next base: position 19,773 of record PVJX010008405.1, read on the forward strand.
AGGAGGCAAGGGAGCTGAGGAGTTTTGTCCTTGGCTTCCATGCTCACCTGGACCTGGGTGGCACTGCCTGCAGTGGGGAGGGTTGGTCATGGCACTTTTGGCTGACCAGGAGGAAGGGGAAGGAATGTGACGCCTTACTGGGGTGAAACATCCCACTGGGCAGGGCTGGGTACGTGCACAAAGGATGATATTGTGGGCTAGTGTGCCTGTGCCTCATGGCTCCTTGCCCACTGCTTCCCTTCTCTGCCCTTCCCTGTCCACAGCCACTTTTGGGCCAGACAGGACTCCCACAAGGCCCATCTGAGCAGAAGGTGGCTGTGGTGACCGTGGATGGCTGTGACACAGGGGTAGCTCTACGCTTCGGAGCTGTACTGGGCAACTACTCCTGTGCTGCCCAAGGCACCCAGGGTGGCAGCAAGAAGTGAGCAGGGGAAAGGGTCAAGGACAGGGACAAGATGAGGTACAAGGCCAGTCAGGGAGGGCAGGTTAAGAGGTTTTATGTGGGACCCAAGCCAGCTGGAGACCCTCTCACCTTGCTTGGCCCAAAGGCCGTGGTCAAGGAATTAGCACAAGGCCTGTGGGTTGTGTGGGGTGGAATGAGTGGAGAGTGGCTCCTGGTTGGGGTACCTCCCTTTCCCTGGTGCTGCTCTGTTGGGGTCTTGACCACCTGCACACGCCCTGCCTCTCTCTCTCCTGGCAGCAGGACATGTGGAGAGAGAAGAGCCAGAAGCTCCAACTTGTCCTCGTGTCGCCACCCTTTTGCTCCCCTAGATCTCTGGATCTGACAGGGCCCCTGCTGCTGGGCGGGGTGCCTGACCTGCCTGAGAACTTCCCTATTCGAATGCGGCACTTTGTGGGCTGCATGAGGAACCTGCAGGTGGACAGTAGGCGCGTGGACATGGCCGACTTCATCGCCAACAATGGCACTGTACCTGGTACGGGGCACGGGTTGGGCAAGCCCAGGAGCCCAGTGAGGAGAGGAGGAAGAGCTATGTTTGTAGTGGTGACACCAGCCACTCCAGCCACTCCAAGGCCTCTCCAGCCACTGACACATGGTAGTCCCTTATCTCCATTCCAGGTTGTCCCACCAAGAAGAATGTGTGTGATAGCAACACTTGCCACAATGGGGGCACTTGTGTGAACCAGTGGGACTCATTCAGCTGCGAGTGCCCCCTAGGCTTCGGCGGCAAGAGCTGTGCCCAGGGTAGGAGGCTGGGGCCTGGGTGCTGTCTGAGGTCTGGGGACACTGGCAGGGTTGGGGCAGGCAGTGGGCAGGGCACAGTGAGCATGTGTGACCGTGGGTGGAAAAGCGAGTCTGGGCAGAGCCCTGAGAGGGTAGCACCTGAGACAAAGGACTCAGTCAGAGGCAGGCCCAGGCGCAGTGTGGGGTGGGCCTGGGGCAGGTAAATATTCTAGAGGGTGGGGCCCACGAGGGGTGTGGGTGAGAAGAGAGGCAGAGCTCTGCCGCCCACAGGGTCACCACTGCTAAGCATCGTACTCCCCCGGGCACTGCCCCATTCTTCAGTCTGCCTTCGTCTGCCTCTCCAGAAATGGCTAATCCCCAGCGCTTCCTGGGCAGCAGCCTGGTGGCCTGGCATGGCCTCTCCCTGCCCATTTCTCAGCCATGGCACCTCAGCCTCATGTTCCGCACACGCCAGGCCAATGGTGTCCTGCTGCAGGCTGTCACCAGAGGGCGCAGCACCATTACTCTACAGGTGATCCAGGGCACGCGCGTGCAGGAGTTGGGGGCAGGCACTGACCTGGCCAGGGCTGCAGTGGCCTCCAGGGGGCTAGAGAGAGATGGCTGGGTAGTGTCGAGGAAATGTGGAGGTAGCTGGATCAGTTTGGCAGTCAATGCTGCCACCTACTGGGCCTGAGAGAAATAAATACTTTCCTCTGTTTCTCAGCAGGGTGTAAGGAGGGGTTTAGTGGGCCAGGAAGGGGAACCATGGACTGGAAGACCCAGATAAGGCCCTCTCCTGACCTTGCTTTCTTTCCTTCTGTGCCAGCTCCGGGAGGGCCATGTAGTGCTTAGCGTGGAGGGCACAGGGCTGCAAGCCTCAACTCTCCGTCTGGAGCCAGGCCGGGCCAATGATGGTGACTGGCATCATGCACAGCTGGCACTGGGAGCCAGTGGGGGCCCTGGCCATGCCATCTTGTCATTTGACTATGGGCAGCAGAGGGCAGAGGGTAACCTGGGCCCCCGGCTACACGGGCTGCACCTGAGCAACATTACAGTCGGGGGAGTCCCGGGGCCAGCCAGCGGTGTGGCCCGAGGCTTCCGGGGCTGTTTGCAGGTAAGCCTCCTCACCTGCCCTCCCATTCCCACTGCCACCTGGAGCCCAGCTCTGCTGAGGCCAACACTGCCCCTTTGCCCCCAGGGTGTGCGGGTAAGCGAGACACCTGGGGGTGTCAGCAGTCTGGATCCCAGCCGAGGGGAGAGCATCAATGTGGAGACAGGCTGTAGCTTGCCCGACCCATGTGACTCAAACCCATGTCCTGCCAACAGCTATTGCAGCAATGACTGGGACAGCTATTCCTGCAGCTGTGATCCAGGTATGCTAGAGATCCCAGGAAATGGGGCATATTGGTGCTGCCTGGGATCTTACCATGGTTCTACAGTGTGACTTGGGGCCAGTTACATCATGTCTCTGAGCCTTTTTCTCATATACTTCAAAGCCACGACCAGCTGGTATGATGCTTAGAGTGGAAGAAAGAAGATGAAGGTGAGTTGGATGAAAGACAGTGCCAGGGGAGGGTGGAGACTGAGCCTTTCTGGTCTTTCTTATATCAGGTTACTATGGTGACAACTGCACTAATGTGTGTGACCTGAACCCATGTGAGCACCAGTCTGTGTGTACCCGCAAGCCCAGTGCTCCCTATGGCTACATCTGCGAGTGTCCCCCAAATTACCTTGGGCCATACTGTGAGACCAGGTAAGCGGGCCAGGCTATGCAGCAATAGATCCCTGCAGCTACTGCCTATCTCTGGTGTACCCCTCAAAGTGCCCAAGAACCTGGCCAAGCTGTAGCCATGCTTAGAAGGGGCCACAAGTGGCCATCCCAGGCAGAAGCAGCAGAGGGAGCTCATGCCTGCCTGGTCCCTCTGCAGGATTGACCAGCCTTGCCCTCGTGGCTGGTGGGGACACCCCACGTGTGGCCCATGCAACTGTGACGTCAGCAAAGGCTTTGACCCAGACTGCAACAAGACAAGCGGCGAGTGCCACTGCAAGGTGACAGCACCACCCAAGCCTCCACTGTGGCCACGTCAGTCTTTTGGGCCCTAGAGGGGAGGCAGTGAAGATGGGCCTTTCTGTGGAGAACTGAGGCCCCTGTGCCTTTGCTCTATTGGGCAGGACAAATGGCTGTTTGTCCTCATGTGTCTGGGGGCCAGGGTGATCCAGGATCAATATTTAACCGCTGAGTCCTAGGCCAGCTATTTCGGTGGTTTGCAGCCTGTTCTGACTGTTTGGCATCTCACTGGTGGGTTCAACGCCAAACCATTGCAAGCTGTTAAATATTTTGAGTACCATTCCCAAGGGACTTGAGGTCAGGAAGCCTCTCTGCAGATACTATCTGAAAGGATCCGTGAGCATCCAGGAAGGAGAGCCTGACCCAGTGACACCCTCCCTCCCTCCCTCCCAGGAGAACCACTACCGGCCCTCTGGCAGCTCCACCTGCCTCCTGTGTGACTGCTACCCCACGGGCTCTTTGTCTCGAGTCTGTGACCCTGAGGATGGTCAGTGTCCCTGCAAGCCTGGTGTCATCGGACGCCAGTGTGACCGCTGTGACAACCCATTTGCTGAGGTTACCACCAATGGCTGTGAAGGTGGGGTTCTCAGGAGCAATGGGTAGCCCTCTCCACTGTGTACCAGATGTTTGCCCTCCCAGGGAGGCCAAGGGGGGTTGGCTGAAGACCTAGGGGTGCTGAAGGAGGGGTGGGGAATTTGGGCAGAGCGGCAAGAGGGAGAGCTGCTCCTGAGCAAGCATGTGTTCTTCCTTGCAGTGAATTATGATAGCTGCCCCCGGGCCATTGAGGCTGGAATCTGGTGGCCCCGTACTCGCTTTGGGCTGCCTGCTGCTGCCCCCTGCCCCAAAGGCTCCTTTGGTAAGTGCTAGAGACCCACAGTGTGATATTGAGGACTTGGTCTCTGCTGTCAGTGGGGTGAGGGCAGGAAGCCACAGACCCCGGAGCCCTGCTTTATGTGCTTCAGCTCCTGGAAACTGCATGTCCTATCTTCTTTGGCTGAGTTACCTACCTCCCAGGTTTGGCCTGGAGGACCTGCATCTTAGATTCTGAACAGAAATGCTGAGAAGACTGCATGGTGCTGGGCAGTGAGGTTCCCATCCTCAGCTCACTATACAGTGCCTAGTTACACCACTTGAAAGACAGGTGGTCTGGGGAGGAGGGATGTTAGGTGCTATCCCAGGGGACCCAACCCAGGACAGGCCTAGCTTTAGTCCTTGGACTGACAGTGAGCAGAATTCATAGGCAGGGATTGGCTGCAGAGAGGCAGTGATATCTGGGACTCAGCGGGGTCGTGTGCCCTGTGCTCCTGCAGCCCTTGCTTGGGAGATTTTTGCAGAGATTTTTTTGGCCCCCAGTATTCTACACACTTGAATTCTTGTTTTCACTTGACTGCAGTAGGAATGGGGCATTGTTTGCTTATTGCCTGTCTCTGCCTCATGAAGTGTTGGCTCCCCAGCAGAACTTCAGGCAGGTCTCAGGACTTCCTCTGTGTCTCCCTGAGGCCAACCATTTTGGCTTCCTCTCTAGGGACGGCTGTGCGCCACTGTGATGAGCACAGGGGGTGGCTGCCCCCAAACCTCTTCAACTGCACATCAGTCACTTTCTCAGAGCTGAAGGGCTTTGTAAGTGGACCCCTGCATGGTCATCTCCTTCCTTCTTTTTCTCACTCCCCCCATCTTTGAGGGAAGAGATTCTGAAATTTCAGTCCCTGTGTTCTTGAGGCCCCCATTGGAACATACTCTGTGCCCCTCTTTTGGAGGCTCTCTTACTCCCGAGTCCCAAGTCCCACGCTTTTGCCCTGACCCTCCACTCCTCTGTCTGTTCCCATCCAGGCTGAACGGCTCCAGCAGAATGAGTCAGGCCTGGATTCAGGCCGCTCCCAGCGGCTGGCCTTGCTCTTGCGCAACGCCACACAGCACACAGCTGGCTACTTTGGCAGTGACGTCAAAGTAGCCTACCAGCTGGCCACACGACTGCTGGCTCACGAGAGTGCTCAGCGGGGCTTTGGGCTGTCAGCCACACAAGATGTGCACTTCACAGAGGTGGGGCTTGGAGTAGGCAGGGCTGGCTGGTTAGTTGGGAGTCAGGGTGAGTGCGCCTGTTCCTGGGCATCTGTGTGGGAGAGAGGGGCTAATCTCCATCCCACCTTGGGGAGCTTCCCACTGGCGTGAGGCCACAGTAAAAGCCCCTGAGCTGTGGGCAGCACACAGGTAATTCAGAGCTGTATTATATTTAGGTGCCATAGAGAATACTGCTTGTGTTGTGCTGTGTGCTGACCAGGAGCAGTGGCTTGCCCACTGGGGCATGGCCTGGGCATGCTGGACAGTGAGGCAGAGGGCAGGGAACTCTTACTTAGAGAGTGAGGAGGAAAGATTGGAGTGGATGGTGCAGTCCACAGGGGCTGCCCCGGGAGACAATGGGGCGTGCTGAGGGAAGTGTATGGTGGGTGGGGAGCAGGACTGGCCCAGGCACGGGAGGAGCTTGGTGCTGGGGATGACAGATGTGGGCTGTTAGCACATGCCACTGTGACATGCCCCCCTAGAATCTGCTGAGGGTGGGCAGTGCCCTCCTAGATGCGGCCAACAAGCGGCACTGGGAGCTGATCCAGCAGACAGAAGGTGGCACCGCCTGGCTGCTCCAGCACTATGAGGCCTACGCCAGCGCCCTGGCCCAGAATATGCGGCACACTTACCTAAGCCCTTTCACCATTGTCACCCCTAACATCGGTGAGGCTGGTGCCCATGGTGGGCAGCGGTTTGTGAGAAGCATTCCTGCAAGGGAAGCCATGCTGAGGGGCAGCCTGCCTCACCTGGAGTCTGACTGGTGACCCATCCTCCTCCCAGTTATCTCTGTAGTGCGCTTGGACAAAGGAAACTTCGCTGGGGCCAAGCTGCCCCGCTATGAGGCACTGCGCGGGGAACGGCCCCCAGATCTTGAGACAATGGTCATTCTGCCTGAGTCTGTTTTCAGAGGTCAGCAGGGGCCTTGAGGGGGTTCAAGGGTTGCCCCTGGAAACCCGTACAGAGTGCAGAGCCCAGCTAAAGGTAGCATTGTTCTGCCTCCAGAGATACCCACTATGGTCAGGCCCGCGGGCCCTGACGAGGCCCAGGAATCTGAGGAGTTGGCACGGCGGCAGCGGCGACACCCAGAGTTGAGCCAGGGAGAGGCTGTGGCCAGTGTCATCATCTACCGCACCCTGGCTGGGCTACTGCCACACAACTACGACCCAGATAAGCGCAGCCTGAGGTGAGCTGCTGGGAACAAGGTGGGAGTGGTAAGGGGCCACAGGCACACTTCCCCCAGTGGTGAGGGTGTCTCTCAGTGACATGGCTGCTGTGGTGACTACCTCCCCCTGCCCCACATCAGAGTCCCAAAGCGCCCAGTCATCAACACACCTGTGGTGAGCATCAGTGTCCATGATGATGAGGAGCTGCTGCCACGCGCCCTGGACAAGCCCGTCACGGTGCAGTTCAGGCTGCTCGAGACAGAGGAGCGCACCAAGCCGATCTGTGTCTTCTGGAACCACTCAATCCTGTGAGCCTGTGCTGCTGTCGCCCCCCTGGCCCTTGAGAGCCCATCCTCCTTGTCTTCCTGACCCTGCTGTCCTCACACAGGGTCAGCGGCACAGGCGGCTGGTCAGCCCGAGGCTGTGAAGTCGTCTTCCGCAACGAGAGCCACGTCAGCTGCCAGTGCAACCACATGACGAGCTTCGCAGTGCTCATGGATGTGTCCCGGCGGGAGGTCTGACCCACTCGGGGCAGCCTGGGGACTGGGCCGGAGCTCAGGCCCTGCCCTTTCTCATGTCTGGCCCCTGCTACCCACCCTGCAGAATGGGGAGATCCTGCCGCTGAAGACACTGACCTATGTGGCCCTCGGAGTCACCTTGGCTGCCCTGCTGCTTACCTTTCTCTTCCTCACTCTCCTTCGTGCCCTGCGATCCAACCAGCACGGCATCCGGCGCAACCTGACAGCCGCCCTGGGCCTGGCCCAGCTGGTCTTCCTCCTGGGAATCAACCAAGCTGACCTACCTGTAAGACCCCTCCTCCTGACAGAACTCCCCAACTTCCAACCCCTCAGGCACCCTGGAGATCCCTTCTCTGTTCTCACCTCCATCCCTGCCCCTGCAACACTGATGAATAGAGAGCCCAGTCCAGGACCTGGCCCTCTTCTCAATCTCCCACCAAATACCCCAGCATCCTAGAGACTTTTGCCTCTGTCCCAGGCTTCCCCTAAAGCAGACCCCAAACCCAGGCCCTCCCTGATGTCCAGTCTGAGCAGCTCCTCTGTGCTGACTATGACCTGGTCATTGACCCAGTCACCTGGCTCTCAGTTTGCTTGCACAGTTATCGCCATCCTGCTGCACTTCCTGTACCTCTGCACCTTCTCCTGGGCTCTGCTGGAGGCCTTACACTTGTACCGGGCACTCACAGAGGTGCGCGACGTCAATGCTGGCCCCATGCGCTTCTACTACATGCTGGGCTGGGGCGTGCCTGCCTTCATCACAGGTACTCTATCCCTTTCATGCTATGAAAGTTCCCTGTCCCTGCCACACAGCCCCCCAGCCGGGATCCTGAGATTCACTTCCCCCTACGCCAGGACAACTGATCCATAAGTATTTCTCTGATTTAACTGAGTCCTTGAGGCTACCATGCAGGGGCTGGGTCTCCCTTCCTGGAGAAAGGTGTGGACAGGTGGTGGGCAGAACCTGTCCACACTCTGCACTCCAGGCCCTGTGTACCTGCCTGGCTGCAGCCTAGCTTCCTACTACCCTGACCACCTTCCCCTGCGTCCTTCTTCCTATCCCAGGCCTAGCTGTGGGTTTGGACCCTGAGGGCTATGGTAACCCTGACTTTTGCTGGCTGTCCATCTACGATACACTCATCTGGAGCTTTGCTGGCCCAGTGGCTTTTGCTGTCTCAGTAAGTGCTAGAAAACAGACTGGGTGAACAGGCTGAGTTGCTTGATCTAAGTGTGTCCTTTGGATCTGCCGGGTCCATGGGGAGAGACAGAAGCTGTCTGCTCCACCAGCCCCTTATGCCTGTCTCCCCTGCCCAGATGAGTGTCTTCTTGTACATTTTGGCGGCCCGGGCCTCCTGTGCTGCCCAGCGGCAGGGTTTTGAGAAGAAAGGCCCTGTGTGAGTATGGGGGGCACCCGGGCACAGGGTGGGCCTCGGCGTGGAGTGCCTCACAGTCTGGCTCATAGACTATCCTGCTCCTCAGCTCGGGCCTGCAGCCCTCCTTTGCTGTGCTCCTGCTGCTGAGTGCTGCGTGGCTGCTGGCACTGCTCTCTGTCAATAGTGACACCCTCCTCTTCCACTACCTCTTTGCTGCCTGCAATTGTGTCCAGGTACCTGGCCAAGCCCATGTTGAAGGGAGGGTACCATGGCCAAGGGCTGCCTGAATATACACAGACTCTTGTTGCCTCTGCCTGCCAGGGCCCCTTCATCTTCCTTTCCTACGTGGTGCTTAGCAAGGAGGTCCGGAAAGCACTCAAGTTTGCCTGCAGCCGCAAGCCCAGCCCTGACCCTGCTCTGACCACCAAGTCCACCCTGACCTCGGTGAGGGGGCTCACAGTCACAGAAGTAGAGGGAGTCTTGGAGGAGGCAGGGAGAAGCAGGCCCAAGAAGCCTGTTAACTGTACTTTTTGCCCTACTATCCTTCTTCTCCATCCCTATATCCCCTCTTTGAAGGAGGGAGGGGTAGTAAAATGGTTTTTGCGGCCTGGGAGATGTTGGGGGATGTAGGATTTTGACTAGGAGGAGGTAAGGGTAAAGACAGATAGTCAGGTAACAAATACCCTGCAGCTAAGGAGCCTCATGGATCCCACCTCCCTTTCCTCTGCTTACTGACCTGTCTCCTGCCTAGTCCTACAACTGCCCTAGCCCCTATGCAGATGGGCGGCTATACCAGCCCTACGGAGACTCAGCCGGTTCTCTGCACAGTGCTAGCCGCTCAGGCAAGAGCCAGCCCAGCTACATCCCATTCTTGCTAAGGTGAGCACCATACATGCTGGATCTAGGCCCCCCAGGTGCTAGGAGCTGAGTAGCACATACTGTAGCCAATAAAGGTGGCAGCTTGAATAAGAAGCAGCAGGGGATGAGGCAGGAGCTAGGACTTCCAGGGGTGAGAAGGGAAGGGTATGGCACCAAGGGGCCAAGCTGACCTTTCCAGCATGATCTTGTCATCTTAGGGAGGAGTCCACACTGAACCCTGGCCAAGGGCCCCAGGGCCTGGGGGACCCCGGCGGCCTATTCCTGGATGGTCAAGGCCAGCAGCACGGTGAGGATGGAAGGCCCTGGCCACCCAGTAGGGCAGGGTCTGGCTTTTGCTGAGGGCGGGCTGAGGCAGGCGGGCTGGCTGTGATCCCTCCCTGACCTCCCAGATCCTGACACGGACTCTGACAGTGACCTGTCCCTGGAAGACGACCAGAGTGGCTCCTATGCCTCTACCCACTCGTCAGACAGCGAGGAGGAGGAAGAGGAGGAGGAGGAGGCTGCCTTCCCTGGCGAGCAGGGCTGGGACAGCCTGCTGGGGCCTGGAGTGGAGAGACTGCCCTTGCACAGTACCCCCAAGGGTGGGCCAGCACCAGACTGTGGCCTGTGGGGGGCAATGGGAGCCCGAGAGGCCTGGGCTTCCTGTGAAATAGGACTGGGGTGGAGGCTCTCTTAGCTATCTACAGTCTGGGTCTTATCTACTTCCTTTCCTTGCCAGAGGGAGGTCCAGGGCCTGGGAAGATCCCCTGGCCAGGAGACTTTGGGACCACAGCAAAGGAGAATGGTGGCAGTGGGGGCCCTGAGGAACGGCCAAGGGAGAATGGAGATGCCCTATCTCGGGAAGGGTCCTTGGGCCCCCTTCCGGGTCCTTCTGCCCAGCCTCACAAAGGTAAGTGGGGTACCCCAGCTGCCTCATCCCCATGCTGCCTTGTGGCTGCTGGGGCTCTCCAGGAGCCCTGCTCCTCTTGCCTGCACGTTATGCCACTTACCCTTACCCTTCCGGCCCCCAGGAATCCTCAAGAAGAAGTGTCTGCCCACCATCAGCGAGAAGAGCAGCCTCCTGCGGCTGCCTCTGGAGCAGGGCACTGGGTCATCTCGGGGCTCCTCAGCCAGTGAAGGCAGCCGGGGTGGGCCCCCTCCTCGCCCTCCACCCCGGCAGAGCCTCCAGGAGCAGCTGAACGGGGTCATGCCCATCGCCATGAGCATCAAGGCGGGCACCGTGGATGAGGACTCATCAGGCTCCGAGTGAGTGGGGCTGGGTTGGTGGGACTGGGTGCTGCCTGCAGAGGTCCTGGCTGGGACTGAGCTGCTCTGGGCCTCCCAGGCTACTTGGTCAGCAGTCGGAGGACAAACAGGCTGAGCAAGATCAGCTCCCTCCTGTGCCCAAAACCATGGGGGGTGGGCCAGCCCCCACTGGGCTTTTATGTGTTAGAGCCCAGCCCTGGCACGGGGCAAGGTGAGGGAGGCTGGGGAGCTGGGGCTGCTATTCTGTTTCCTTCTTCTGGTGAAAGCTTTTGCTGTCTCTTCTGCTCCAGCTAACTTCTGTCTGCCTTTTCTGCCACTCTCCTTTCCTGCCTCTCCAGATTTCTCTTCTTTAACTTCCTGCATTAACTCTGGGCCGGTGGTTCCTACGTCCCGAGGCTCCCTTCCCTTCCCCAGCTGCACTCATGCCCCTACTCCTGTCTTGTGCTTTATCCTGCCCCTGCTCCTGCCTCCTGCCCGCAGCAGCGATGAAACGTCCATCTGAGGAGCCTGGGCCTTGCACCTAAGGCCATCTAGTGCCAACTCCCCCTCCCCCACCATTCCCCTCACTGCACTTTGGACCCCTGGGGCCAACATCTCCAAGACAGAGTTTTTCAGAAAAGAGGAAAAAAGGAATTTAAAAAGAATCTCCACTCTTCATGACTTCAGGGATTAATTTTTTTATATGCTGGAAACTGACTCCCCTTTCCCTTCCCAAAGAGGATAGGACCTCCCAAGACGCTTCCCAGCCTCTCCTCAGTTTCCCATCTGCTGTGCCTCTGGGAGGAGAGGGACTCTTAGGGGGCCTGCCCCTCATTTGCCATCACCAAATGGAAAGGACAAAGCCACACACACCCAAGGGCGTCAGACCCTGCAGGCTGCGCTGGGCAGGCCTCAGTTGGCGAGGGATTGGGCAAAGGGTGTGCCTCGCCCACCTGTGCTGCCTCTCCCAGGAACTGAAAAGCCCTGTCCAGCCAGGGGCAGAAGGACTCATCACCCCTGGACTCCCAAATGCTGCATGAACATGTTTTAAGGGGGCCAGTGGCCCCAGTCCCTCTCCTTTCCCTGGACTGTGGCCACGTGCTCCAGATCAGGTGTTTGCTCAGTTTGCTGACCCCAAAGTGCTTCATTTCTCCTGCTGACCCACTCCTGGGAAGGCCAGTCGTGTGTTGTGTTGCGCTTCTTTGCTGTTGGGTGGGTGGGGCGGGGAGGAAGAGTAAGCACAGAGCTGCTCCGTTGCCCCACGGGGCCTCAAGCACAGGTTTCAGTTCTGGGTTCTGGTGTCCACTCACCCACTCCTCCCAAATCAGACAAATGCCACTTTGTCTGACCTGCTGTGGCCTCTGAGACATGTTCTATTTTTAACCCCTTCTTGGAATTGGCTCTCTTCTTCAAAGGACCGGGTCCTCTTCCTCTTTGTCCCCCAACCTACCCTAGCTCCCTATGAAGAGAGAGTTAATATATATTTTTTATTTATTTGCCTTTTGTGTTGGGATGGGTTTGTGTCCAGTCCCGGGGCCCTGACGTGGCCATCACAGGTTAGGTGTGTAACCAGCAGCCCCGGCATGGAGGCCTAATGCCCTCACCCTCATTCCACTTTTTTCCCAGTTTTGCCAACTGCAATTCTTTTGAGTCACCCTTTCCTCTAAGCATGTGTTCCAGACTTATCACTGACTTTCTTTCTGGAGCAGGTGGCTAGAAAAAGAGGCCATGGGCAGGAAAAATGTTCTGATTCATTTGGAAGGCTGGCCTCTGGCTCTTCCACCATGGATTCTCCCCCTGCCCGCTCCCTTCTCCCCACAGCAATTCCTGCAAAGGGTTAAAAATTTAACTGGTTTTTACTACTGATGACTTGATTTAAAGAAAAAATACAAAGATGCTGGATGCTAACTTCATACTAACCATCAGATTGTACAGTTTGATCATTACTGTAAATATGGTAGTTTTTTTGTTTTTTTCATTCCCCATACTACTGAATAAACAGTTCTGTGTGGAGTCATTTCGATGTCATCATGTGCATCTGTGTGATGTGGTCTCAGAGGGTGGAGGCTTGGATGTGGAAACAAAAGACCAGGGCCTGGGAGACCCCGGCAGGAAGTCAGAGGACTGGCTGGTTAGCTTGCCTCTCTATGGATCTCCCCAGAAGTGTTCCTCAAACCTTATCATTGCAGAGCCCATGTCTGGGCAGTTTCAAAGATGAAGTGGGTAGGTGAGAAAGTGTCCTTTTCACCAGGGCAAGTGGGACTTGCTGGAGAGGCTGCACAGAGCAAGGCAGGCTGCTAACCCAGCCCCTCAGGGCTGAGGCCTAGACATGAGTAAATTTTCCAGCACAGAACTCTGTAGCTAGAAATGGCTGAGGAGCAGGTGGAAATTTAAGGGTGCTTAGTGATTATGGTAGATGCCTACTAACTTCACTGCTTTGGGCCATGTTTTATTTTTTCCACTGGAAAATGAAGCAACTACTGATATTAGAGATGAGTGAGATCTACAGCATATCTGCTAGACCTACATTTTGTGTTTGTCGAACAGACAAGAAAGGGAGTTTACATGGAGCAATGTAGGGTGGTAATTAGGAACAAAAGCCAGGGAAACTTACTCTATCTGAGCCTTAGTTTCTTGGCCACAAAATGAGTTTAACAGCACCTGTCTCGCTGAGCTTTTAAGAGCATTAAATGAGCTAACATATGTAAATTGTTTAGAACAGTTCAAAGAGTATAGCAAGAGGCCAGTAAACACCAACTTTCTTTGTTGTTGCTATTGGGGTATAAGAGGAGGTGGCAAGTATCTAATCAGAAAAATAGAAAGCCAGGGCAAAAGGGGAGGCAGCAAGCAGGTCGATGAACAAGAAGGGGAACTGCAGGAGGGAGGCAGGTAGGTGTTGCCATGACGCTCCTTAAGCAGTTTTGGGAGTGGCAAGGGCTGAGGGTGGAGGCAAAACAAGATTGACCCAGGATGTGAACAGAACATGCCTTTCCCTCTCCAGCCACCAAGGGGCAGCAGCACACGGGTCTGCGGTTTGTTTTTTGTCTCAACCACTCAAGGCAGGCGTGGCTCACCAGCAGCCCACACAAATGTGCTACCTGACACGTAGGTGTGTCCTAGGCTTGCTGATGTGCCAGTGCCTCCTTGGAGCAGTAAGTAACCAACAGCCCCTGCTCACTAGACACTAGTGCAGGAGGAAGCTGGGAAACACACCTGAGATTTTCTTGCTTTATGCCACATTTCTCGACATTTATCTCCACAACCCTCTCCCCACACCAATTTTTGGAATGTCAGGCTGCAGGAGCTGCTGCAGAGGTGCAGGAAAGGTGAATATCTAGGCACTTGTCACTGTGACCCAGGTGCACATGTTGTGTTTAATGAACCTTAAAAAGGGGAGAAGGCTGAGGGGCCCTGAATCCAGGGACAGGAGAGGGGGCATTTCACTTAAGGGCATATTGGCATGGGTAGGGACACTAGTTGGCCATCTGACTTTCCTTTGCCCAGTTGCACACTATATTCATTAAGTCACAGTCTAGCTTTCAAGGAGGAAAAATTCTTTCAAAACTCACAAGGACTGGGGATTTAGCTCAGGGGCTCAAGCACTTGCCTGGAAAGCACAAGGTCATGAATTTGATCCCTGGTACCAAAAAACCCTCCCCGAAACAAAAACAACCCTAACAAAACAAAAAACCCTCAACTCATAAGGAACTGGATTCGTTCAAAAGGGTCAAAGTCTGCAAATAACATTAGACCCTAAGCTAAATCTGTTAAAGGAGTCTTTGTCATTTATTCAACAAACCCACCATCTTACTCTCAAATATTTTCTAAATAAATATTTACACAGCACTAGGGTACTGCAAAGGTTTATAAATTCTGGTGCCAGCACTCGAGTCTGGTAGGGAGGATGTGATAAGACAGACAATTCTAATGATGAGAGGAAGAATGTGACAAGGTGTCCTAGCACCTCCTTATCCCACAAGTGTAGCAGAGAAGTAGCCAGAAAGTTTCCAAGAGCCCCTGTTGTCTTAGCAGCCAAGGACATTTATGTGTAGGATAGAATAATTCACATAGATCCTAGCGTAAGAGCCTCACACACTGTGAACTAAGCTACCCTAATTTTAACCTGGTCCCTGTATTATCTGAACCCATGGAGAGAGAGAGCCTGTTCCCATCAAATGCAAACAAGGAGGGCAGTCACAGCCTGATGAGCTGGAAGCTCAAGGGCGTTGGACCTGTTTAAGCTCCTGCCTGGGTGGTCCGTCCTGGCTGTCTCACTAGAATTACAGAGGCTTATTCTAAATTTGTTAGATGTTATACCAGGATCCACTTCCAGATATCCTGAAAATATAAAAAATACATTCCCTTTATTTTACAAAAATGCAGACTGACAGAGTTATCAACTGGCCTGTAAGGAATCACAGAAGTCACAGGAAGTTCTGGCGACCAGGTGCCTGCTTTCCCTCTCCAAACAGGCCCACGTCCAGTGGAGGATGTGATTCAGAAAGATCTCTCTTCAGAGAGCAGGGCTGGCTACGGAGGTCATTCACATGTAAATGTGTCCAGTGAACCAAGCCTGGGAAGAAGATCAAGCTCTCCAGGGTGGACCACAAGAGCGGGGACAGAAGAAGATAAGCCACTTGGTCTGCATTTCTCATTTTGTTTGTTAATCTCCCTGGTGGGAGGTGACCTCTTTTCCTCTCATCTTCAGAGTTTGGGTTTCCTCCAGCTCAACCTGAATCCACCCCAACTCCTATGGTCTCTATTCCTGGGGATTGGCCCTGACGGCATCTCTTTTCCCTGTTCCAGGTCAGGATTTTGGAGTTGGGCCCTGCCAGTACAGCTGAATCCAGGCAGTGACTATAGTGGTTTGCTACCGAATTCCTGCTTGTCCTGATCTCTTTACCTGAAGAGACAAAAAGGGGAACTGCTTTAAAGTACCTTCCTTCTTTAAGCCCATCTGTCACCCAGGTAAGTTCAAGCTCCTATCCTCTGTCTCAGGCCCTCCTCCTTAGGCCCAGGCTTTCCATAAAGAATTCAGGGCTACTAGGAAGCCCAGAGAACGGGGTGGAGAGACCAGCCTTACCTGGTAGGCCCAGGGACTGCAACTTTCCTGGGAGGCTGCAGACTGCTGCGAGTGGCACTAATGACAGGGAGATTTGGTTGCTGGGAAAGAGGAGCTTGATGGGGGTTAGCAAAAGAAAGGAAGTTAGCAGAAAGTTCAACTCACCTTCTCAAGAAATACTAGCTGAAGGCAGAATGCTTCCCCTACTAGGTAAAAACCATGAGGCACTTAGAAACCAAGGCTCAGACTCTCTACTCAGACCACTTTTCTTAATTCAGTCTCCCCAGTACAAATGGAATTTTAAAGAAGGTGGTAAAAGTGGTCACTGTTGCAGCTCTGGGATGTTGAGGTCAAAGTTGTGTCAGCATTTGTTTTTTCTTCTGATTTCTTACCCTTATGTCCACTTTTCCTTACCTCTGTGTCCTGCAGCACTTGATCTTGGAAGCCCTTTCCGAGTCGACAGAGAATCAGGAAGTAGGGTACCTTTGCCAGCTGGTACACTCCGGT
Source organism: Dolichotis patagonum (assembly GCA_004027295.1). NCBI lineage: Eukaryota > Metazoa > Chordata > Mammalia > Rodentia > Caviidae > Dolichotis > Dolichotis patagonum. The sequence continues at coordinate 35,808 of PVJX010008405.1, forward strand.
TGGTGAGTGGCATTCGGCTGGTGGGCCTGGGGATGGCCGAGGGAATGGGCAGTCGACTGGAAGACTTAGCAGCTGCTCCCTGTGGCCTAGACAGGCGTTGCATGTTGCTGGTTGAAGGCTGAGGGGCCAGGACTGGTCTGACTGGGGTAGGTGGGCCTGGTGAAAAGGAGTAGAAGCATCTCAGGGTAAGGTCCACTTCCCTACCCTGTCACCTACAGCTTTGCTGCCCGAGTCTCACTTGCTGTTGCCCTCATACGAGGCCCCGTTTTTCCTCGTGGTAGAGTTGATCGGAGTGGAGGAGTGGATCGGAGTGGAGGAGTGGATTGGAGTGGAGGAGTTGATCGGTGTGGAGGAGTTGATCGGTGTGGTGGAGTTGATCGGTGTGGAGTTGATCGGATTGGAGTTGACTGGAGCGGAGGAGCTGATCGAAGTGGAGGAGTTGATCGGACTGGAGGAGTTGATCGAAGCGGAGGAGTTGATTGGACTGGAGTTGACTGGAGCGGAGGAGTTGATCGTACAAGAGGAGATAGTGCTGGGCTTTTGGATGCAGGGAACAGATTGTAAGTGGGCGACTCCTGAAACACAGAAAGAAAGAAGAAAAAAAAAGGACAAGAATGGAGGAAGAATCTGTTCTGCTGGTCTAAGGGATTAAAGAGTAGAGGTAGGGTGTTATCTAGACCCTCGTGGAGGAAAAGCAGATGTTCAGCTGCCACAACATCATCATCATCACCACCATCACGAGTACCACTTTTTTTTTCTTTTTGGCACAGTACTGGGGGCTGAACCCATTCTTTTGCAATGAGCTACATTTCTAACCCTTTTTATTTTTATTTTGGGAGAAGGGCTTACTAAGTCACTAAACAGTCTAAACTGGGCTCAAACTTGTGATCCTCTTGCCTTAGCCTCCCAGAGGTCTGGGATTACAGACATGTGCTACCATACCTGGCACCATTACCTCTCTTACTGAGTTTATTATAGTCATTAGAGAACCTATACACAGACACTGTGGTAAATGCTTGGCTTATGGTACCTTTTTTAATTTCCAGAATTCCAAAGGTTAGAATTACTATCCCCATTTGGCCAGTGAGGAAAACACTGCCTGCAGCATGTCATATACCATTTCTGGGACACACATGCAACTCAACTTTCCAAACTCACCCTCTTCACAGTGGAGGGCCTCTTCCCAGATGTTGCCCTAAGAGCCCGGGCTGACCCCTTCTTATCGGCGCTCCGGAGTCGAGGTGTGAGGCTGCTTGGTGAGGGTGTGCTCCAAGCCAAAGAGCTCACAGTGGGCAGCAGATCCCGGACAGGGCTGTCCTTCAGCACAAAGGTCTCCCGCCGAGGGCTGGGCTTCCCTCGGCAAGGCCCTGGGCCCTCACCTGAACTCTCCCGTTCCTGCAGAGCACACTGCTCCAACTGAGCTGCCAGTCGATTGGCTTCATCAAGGATCTCCTCCAGCTTCTCTGGGCTGAGAGGGCCTAAACTGAATCTCACACCTTGGGGAGCAGAGGCCACAGTATTCGGGTTACTTCGATGGGAGAGGCCCCGTCGGAGTGGTTTCTCTGGAGTCGCCAACACTGCTATGTCTTCTTCCTCACGACTGAGACAGAAAACAAACAAGGCACCATGCCCACGTAAAAGAGCAGAGATCGTGCAAGGCATGCTGAAACATCCCTGCAACAAGACTAGAGACACAAGGCCAAACACTGATGCCCATTCCAGCAGTGACATTTGGCATCTAGGTGGTGAGACATCTGGTTCCATATGTACCAACAGGCCTTCATTATCTCTAACATCGGAAGTGATGCCAAGAGGGAGATGCAGCAAATCTACTTACACTTAGCACACTGAAATCTCACTCCCACTCCGTTCTTCTCTCCCCCTCAACAGCATCCTAGAAGTCTGAGGCCACCAGCTACTCTGCAGCCCTAGTGCACTATAAATTGCTAAATTACCAACCTAATCTCCAGAGGCCAATAAGTAAAAGGCTTGGGCCAAAGCAGTGTTGGGAGAAATAGTACAACAGGGCTGGTACCTATCAGATGGGGACAGCCCTCCACAGTCCAAGGTCTCATCCACGATAAACTTGACATCTGAAGGGGAAAGAAGAATGAATGCCAACCACCAGTCCCTGACAATGGCTTTTCAAGGGAGAGCCTCATTCTCCCTCCAGGCTTTCCTTTACCTTCCTCCGAATCCTCCATGTCCCGATAGTCGGAGTGGGTCAGCTTAGAGATGAGCTGGCGAGAAAACATATCTTTTCTCAGGTATCCATCCTGCCCAAGACTCCCAGCTCACCCAGGGTGCAAGCCAGGGTACGAGGCATGTAGGAGGCCGGCGAGTGCCCAGGGGTCGCACCTTCGTGTAGGCACCGTTACCTCCGGGAAAGGTGCAGCGTGCTCCCGCCCCCACCAGGTAACCAGCGTCTTGGGCTCTCCTCACCGGGCACAGTCTAAACGCCCCTTCTTCCTCCTCGCTACTATCCTCTAGGATTTTCCTGTCCCCAAGCCACCTTTCCACTTTCCCGGCCCCACACCCACGCCACACCACCAGCCCACTCTCAGTTTCCACTTCCCGTCCCGCCTCACCTTCTACCAAAAAGCTTTCTTCCCAAAAGCCTCGTTTTAGGAATCGGCTCCCAGGGGGCGGGGCTCCTTTCGAATTTCTCAGGCCCCACCCACTCCTGCCACTTTTGTACAGTGATTGGTGAATTCGGCCGGAAGTCGGCTGGTGATGGCAGGGGAGGCGACACAGGACAAACCTTCCCAGAAAGAGTTCATCTCTCGGGGCCTAAACGAGGCGACAGGTGAAGTCCCTGAGTGCCTGCGCGTGCCCAGGAGCCCCCTCCCTTTTGGCTCCCAGGCAGGCAGCCGGGCGAATGCAGGCCCGGAGGGGCCGAGCCTCGTGGCGGCGCGCACGGGTATGCACCAATGAGAATGGTCTTCGCGCCACGCCTCACTCCCCTCACCCCACCCTCCCGCTGTCTCCCTCGCCTTCCGGCCTGCAGAGCCCTGAGTTACTTGGCCCTCGAGCTCTCTGGGGAGATCGGTTTCCGTGGAGCGAAATGAGTAGGAAAGCATTTGCCGTGTTTCTTCAGTGACTTTTCCAAGTTCAGGAAGCACCTAAGCATTTTTATTTTAGATTTAAGAGATTGAAAAGTACATCCTCCATTGCCTTTTTAAGCAAGAACATTCGTAATCTGTCTTCTTACGATTTAGGAAGGTGCAAAGAAAACACAGCGAAAGCACCCAAGGTGTAAAGAAAACTGACTTTTCACATTGGGAGGTCTGGGTTCAGTGCAGTCGTGACTCCCGCTTACAAGCAGTGTAGGCTTGAGTACATTTGCCCTGTGTAACCTCTGTGCGTTTATTTGTAATACAAAGATCGTGGTCTTCGCAGTTACAGGATGAGGAGGATAATTATAAACATCAGATTTTTTGGAACTAAAAACTGTTTGTGAAATGCTTAATCCTCCTAGGTACGTTCTCTAAACGTGCATGGGAAACGTTTTAAAAATTTAAATCGAAAAAGCCCTAAGAGGGTGACAGAGGAGCTTTCTTGTAAACAAAGTTTATGACCATTATTTTGTTTTTGTTTTTTTCCCCCTTCTGAGTTTGGTGGTAAAGTTGAGGGTGAGGCATGCCAGAAGCAAATAAATGCTTCTGGAAGCAAAAGAGCCTTGGAATTTAGCCGAGTGATAAAGGAAACAGTGGAGAGGCCCAGGACTCGGTGAGAGCAGAGGGTTTGATCTCTGCTGGACCAGATGGAATGTGGTTAGTTCTTTGCAACCCTGGTCTACAGAGGGTTGGAAAACCACAGCCGGTAGCTTTCCTCTCTCAGGCAAATATTGGCACCAGTGGCTGTGAATTATCTGCATTCTTTCTTGCCCTGGGAGCAGCCTGAGTAGGACACTCCTAGCCTCTTTACCCACCCATGGGGAGAGGGGTTAGCAATTGGAAGTTAGTTTGAAATCTGTTGTACCAGGGGAAATAAAGCAGTGGAACTACTTTTTCTCTATTAGACTATTATCAAAGCACAAGAATTTGTCAGCTAGCATAAGACCAGTATTCTGGGAAATACTGATATTTGCCCCTTGCCTTTCAACCTCAAAATGATGTGTATGAGCAGCTATATAAGATTTTGAATAAATAATGAATCATTGAAATCACACTCCCTCCCAGGCACATAGTAGGTCTTAAAATTTCAAGATATTCCGTGTCTAATACATAAATGAAAAAATTAAGGATTTCAGTGCAGTTTTGCTTAAATGCCAAAGGATTCACTGGAGATCTTGCTCAGTGTGAAGATTTTTTTTTTCTTTCTTTTACCAGCAAGGTTGAGAATGCAGGACCTTTAAAGAGAGAACCCAGAGCAATTCTACAAATAGCAGCAACCTGAGGGCTGACTGATCCACCCTCAGGACATCATAATAGGGGTATTCCTGTGCTGGGGACCTATGCATTTAGCAGAGTTAGGCCTCTTAGCCTTTGTGTGCTTGGGTGGTTGGCTCTGGGCACTAATCAGTCCCTCTCTGCATTCTCAGGCAGGGTTTCCATAAGGATATGAGGTCCTAAAAATGATTTGCATTATTTTCTCAAATTTCCCAAGTAGGGTACATAAGTAGCAATGTTATCGAGTTGGGGGCTCTGGGGATTCCTAGACATTTTTTCGAGGTTCTTCTTGTCCTAAATAAAGAACAAACAAGTACAAAAGGTAGTGAAGTATATTTATTAAAGGTAGGAAAAGAAACATTCTGCAGAGCAAATGTGGGCCAACTAAAAGTAGCAAAAGAAATATACTCTGCAGGGAGAAAGTGGATTTCTGCAGGGAGAAAGTGGATTATTGTTCGGGAGAGCTCAGTGGCCAAGAGTTCAACAGCAGCTGTCTTTTGTATTTACCACTCTTCAGACTGACATTAACTCTAAGCCATCCTGTCAAAAACCTGCTTCAGTTCTTGCTAGAGGAATTGAAGATAGCATTCTCTGATTGGTCTCACCTACACAGGGGTTTGGAAACTTTTCTGTGCATTTCCTGGATCTCCATTATTGACAGGTCACACTCACTTGCTCAGCAGGTTTGCCACACCCTAATCTCCTATTTTATTGACATCCTAGTTGCATAAAAAGAAATTAATTTATGACATACAATGGATGCCTTGTGACATTCTCATGGAACTCCTTCTCAGAAGGATACTTTGCCTCAACTGAGACTGGACATTTGGTCTGAACAGAAGAATCTGTCCATATACTTCTAACTAAACCACTTCCTTTCCTCTTCAAAACCTTGTTTAATATTTATGGCCTCCTGGAAAAATTTTTCTTTGTTAAATTGATGATTCCAACCCAGACCGCCTAGTGAAAGAGATGAGAGGAAATAGAAAAGCTTTTGAGTTAAATCTCAGCTCTGCAGCTTTCCAGATACATGACTTTGGGGGATTTATCAGCTTCAACTTTTTCATTTGTAAAATACAGATTAAAAGAGATAGAAGCATTTAATTCAATATGTGATTCAAAGAAGGCTGTTTCAATTTTTTTATGTTTGGTTGGTTTCTGCAGTTATGGAGGATCAAACCAGATTCTTGAGCTTGGTAGGCAAGCGCTCTACCACTGAGCTGTTCCTTAGCCCCAGTTGTTTATTATTATGTAACAACCCACTTCAAAAAGTAGTGGCCTGAAACAACACCAGCCGTTTATTTCTTTATGATTTTATATTTGGGCAAGGCTCTGCAGGGATGAGTTTTCTCAGCTCAATAAAGTTGATTGGGCCTGCCTGACCAGGGCTGAAGGATCTCACATGGCCACATGTCTAGCACCGTGGTGCTGGCTGTCAAATGCTTTGGTGTTTTCCATGTTTTGATGTCCCCCCATGAGGCCAGTGATAATCCAGTAATGTAGCCAAAGAGCTGACTTCCAAGAACAAAATCAAAATCTATTACACCTTTAATAGTAAAACTACTACACCTCCACACCAGGCCCAGAATTGCTATAGCATTACTTCAGTTAGGTGCTACTTTTGTCAAAGAAGTCACATGACTCAGGGGAAGAGGAAACAGATTGTAACTCTTGATGGGAGGAACACCTTGGACATAACAAGGGCAGGAGGAACTGTTGCCATCATTTGCAAAGCCCATCATGGAATGCCTTCAGTATCTTTTAGGGGAGGGAAGGGTTGAACCCAGGGCTTTTGTACTGAATTATATCCCCAGACCTGTTTTATTTTTTGAGATAGTACTCTAAGTGGCTAATTTGCCCACACTGAGTTTGAACTTATGATCCTCCTACTTCAGCCTCCCAGCATGGTGGAATCATAGGTATATATACTACCATGCCCAGCAGCCTTCAGTGTCTTACTGGTTCTAAGAATGAAAACAAATATAAACAAGGGAAGCACACATTCCAACACACAGGACTTAGGACTGTGCCTTTAATTAAGTATGAATATATGTATGTATATATGTATAGACACATGTTTGTGTTTTGCTGTTTGCTACTTTGTGGTGGATATGTATCCTGTTAACCCAGTTTACAGTCGAAAGCCCATAGAGGAAGAGAGCAAGTAATTTTCTCTTCTTTCCAGCCTGTCCTATTGTAGAGAGTTGAATTTGGTTCTGCTATAGACTGTCTAAGAGGACAGTGTTAGAGACCTCTGTGGAAGAGAATGTGGATATGGGAGAGAAAGAAGAGCCTTAGGGTACTGGAACTTCACACAGTTTGGCCAAAGGATTCCAACTTTCTAAATGTCTTTCCCATATGGAAAGTCTCAATAGAACACATCCACTGAGGAGCCACACATTTATTTAGATTACTTCAAACCAGACATTGTGCTAAAGTGCTCAAGAATACAGTCTTGTCCCAGTCAGGCTTCCTGGAGACCCTGAAAAGAGATGTTGTAGCCATTTTAGCAAACAGCCAGAGCACATCTGGGATGCGAAGCTGTCCCCGCTCATGGTCCCTCCTGTGTTATGGATTCATTACTTACTATGGTTTACATCATGCTGGGTACTGAGGTGGGGGCAGCACTAACACCAGCACAACACAGCATTAACTCTGAGTAGAGACGACAGAACTCTCTGTGCAAGCCAGCTGGCAGAGAGAGCTCTCCTGAGGGGAATTTGTGCTTTTAATGCATCTCTTAGGGTTTTTATTTGCTATGTATCAAAGATGGGCTTAAATAAATGGCTTAGGGGATTGAATTGATTGTCAATTTTCCTCAGCCAAGAGCTTGAGTCAGAGGAGACAGTGACAGCTACCTCTTTTGCATTCTCTCACAAGTTTGTTTCTCCCCCCATGTTATTCATCAATTTAACACCGCATATTTTTTATTGTGACTCATTTAGAATTTGAAGAGGATACCAGATTTTTTTTTTTTTGAGGATACCAGATTTTAAATGATGATCTGGTAACCCTTTGCCAATAATAAAACTTTAAATAATTGTTAACATGTAATAAAAATGGTGAGCCAGCTGTGAAGGTGCATACCTATAATCCCAGTACTTGGGAAGCTGAGACAGGATTGCTGCTAGTTTGAGGCTAGACTGAGCTACCAAGCGAGTTCACTAAGGCCAGCCTGGGCTACACAGTGAGACTCTATCTCAAAAGAAAGAAAGGGAGAGATTCTTCTCTTAGGAAGGAATGCATAACATTTAAAGTACTGTAAAATAAAATAGGGTTTGTTATCCTTCTCATAAAATTGAGAAACACTTTGTCCTGTCACTGTTCACTCTGCTACTCTGAGGTGAATACTCTCGGCTATCCCTTCATTCTGTATTTATTTATTTGTATATTTAGTTAGTTGTTTATTTTTAGTTATTTATTTATTTATTTAGTGCCAGGGATCGAACTCATGACCTCGAGTTTGCCAAGCAGGCACTTATACTGATGAGCTAAACCCCCAGCTCTTTAGATAGTCTTTTTGAGACAGGGTCTCATTATGCAGTTCACACTAGCCTTGAGCTCACTTTGTAGCCCAGGCTGGTCTCAAACTCACAACGATCCTCCTGTCTCAGCCTCCCAAGTGCTGGTATTGCAGGTGTGTATTCCTTCACTCTTAATCATTCCCTTGATATCTCTTCTCACGGTACCTGCCCAGATCCTCCCACAGAGCCCTCACAATTAGATAGAATTTCTTACCCTTCTTCACAGGACCATCAGGTTTGATTCCTGTCACCAACTTGGGGAGTACAGACATGCAAAGGATGTGACAAAATCAGACTTCATCTATGACAAATTCCCTCCACAGGGGTGATAATATTAGCTTTAAAAAAAGAAGTGGTCACAAGTGGATAGTTCAGAGGGTCAGGAATATAAATCTGTCCCTGACTGAACAACACGACCATGAAATGGAATAATCTGCTGGGACTCCCTGTCCCTCTTTCCTTACCTTTCTTAGGTACCATGTACTTGTAGGTTGTCTCAATAAGGAGCTGCAAGAATGCAGACATTTCTCAATGTTAGCATCTCAGAAATCTCTGGAAAACCTTCTTTCAGAGCATTAAGAAGGGATATTCTAGTTTAAGTTTTGGGGAGTCCCTAAAGAAGAACAGGACATGTCAAAGCCCATTCATTCCTCATCCATGTACACAAACACTTAGTACCCATAGTGTGTCAGAAACTAGGCTGGACACTGCCTCTGCTTTCATTGTGCTTATAGTTTAATAGCAAACCAATATATAAATAGATAATTATAAAACATTATGCTAAATGCAATAATGGAGATCTAAACAAGGTGCTAGAAATAGAGTTGTTACTTATTTTTATTATTATTGACAAGGTCTCACTATGTAGTCCAGGTTTGCCTTGAGCTCATGGAGTTTCCCAGGTTGGCCTCAAATTCACACCCTCCCTCAGGCTGCCAGGTGCTGGGATTATAGGTGTGGGTCACTACACCCAGCTGAATAAATACTTTAAAGAGGTTGGGAGGATGTGCACTATCACCTTTGAACCAGAAGGAAATGTAAAAAAAATCTGAGAAAGCACCTGTAGCTTTCTGGGACTGAGTCAGAAGATTGTGCAGATTAAAGAAAAAGGATCTGAGTGAGGAACAGGAGTCAGGCTCTCTTCTTCTCTTGGGCCAGCTCCTCATATAACTGACACTGGAAACCTTGGGGAAACCAGTTACCTCCATGTGCCTCAGGTTTCTCCTTTGTAAATGGAAATGACCATTCTTCCTATATTATAGAATTTTAATGCAGAGAAGCAAAACAATAGATAATAAAAATGGCTCCATAAATACATCCAAATAGGGCCTGCTTGGAAAATGTGAGGTCGTGAGTTCAATCCCTGGTACCAGAAAAAAAAAAAAAAACACATCCAAATATATTCTGACAGTGATGAGAGGGCCCAGAGAAGGAAGCCCTTCTCCACCCTGGCCTGTGTCTCTAGCTGCTGACTTTTCCATCAGGGCAGAGATGACCATACCTTAAGGCAGCAGGACTCTTCCTGCCCTTACCTTTCACATCCACCCGGCAGTCTACAGATGCCTCTCCCAGGGCATTAATTGCTTTGCAAGTGTAGATGCCTCCATCAAAGGGACCAGGCTTTCTAATTTCCAGGGAGCAGATTCCCAGGTGACTGAGGGCTCTGTACTTAGGGTTGCCTTGGATATTGATCTTGTTCTTTAGCCAGATGATCTTGGGCTGGAAGATAAAGATGAGAGGGCAGCAAGGGGAAGTGAGGATCAATTGCTTTTTCTTTGCTTGGCATTTGGTATCTTTTACCTACAAGGCTTGTAGAGACTCCTTGTGCCTGATGTGAGAAGAGACTTCCCTTCCAGTGTGTTCCACAGTCCCCCAAGCTCCTCCTGGTTGAAAAGAACACTGGAAACCCTCCCTTCTCCATCAAATTATTATTAGTAGGAAGAAAGGTGGTTCTTTCTCACTACTTGAGCAGTCCTTCATGGATCAGAAAAGACTGATGCCGAGGGTCTTATATGTATACTGTGCATATGTATTTTGTGACCCATCCATATTCTTTCTATACCCACTTTTGGCTTGTGAGTATTTTTTTCTTTTCTCCTTAAAAGAGTTTTTAGAGTGGGCTTATTGAAGCCCTTCTAGGATGCTACCTCCATGTAGTGTGAACCACCACTCAGAATCCAAGATACTTACTAAAATAAAGCTTGTTAACGATGTGGATCATGGTGACCAGATTATAAATCAAAAGCCTCACTCAGGGTGGTAGCCAGTGGCTCAGCTAAGCAGTTTGCACGGGCTTGGCCCTGCTCAAAAAGGTATGGGTAGGTAAGTAAGGAGAAACCAGTAGGACTCCATCTCTCCTACCAGATGAACACTACAAGGCAGCAGGTCAGGAAGTGATATCTTTGCACATGAAGAACTAAAAGGAAACATATTTGTATTACCCCAGCTTGAAATAAAAATGCCCTTACTCTTCCTAAGTAATCTGCTTTATAAAAGGCAGATGGTGGCAATGTAGTAGATGTTAAATTAGAATGATCTGCAACCTAGGTAAAGTCAGGATGGGACGGAGCAGGAAGCAGCCCTCCTCCCTCAATTCCCCACTCACTTTGGGAGAGGCACGGACACAGCAGAAGAGCTGGGTATCATACCCAGTGATTGTAGTGCAGTCTACCAGAGGCTGGGTAAACTTTGGAGCTTCAGAGAAGTCCCGTTGAGCAAATCCTTTGGTCTTGTAAATAGTAGCTGCAGGCATAAGAGGGGCCATGATATACATCTGATAACCCCATACTTATTCTACTCTTTTTCTCTTAATCTTCTCAGCATGTGTCCTCCTTGCCTTCCTTACCTGCTTTTTGGATGTGAGCAAGGTCAGCAGTGACAGAGGCTGTTTCACTGAGTCCACACTGGTTTTCAGCAAAGACACGAAAGGCATAGGAGTTGCCCACAATGAGGTCAGAAACAACACAGCTGGTGCGGTGATAATGTTCCAGCACAGTGAACCACAGCTGCAGGGTCCCCAGAAGATGCCGTATGTGAGATGCTTGTTTTATGAACTCATCCCATGTGGAGCTGCCAGATGCTTGGTCCAGAATGTCCCATTCCTCCCTCCCTGCTTCCCAGCGAGGCCTCACCCCAGATTTTGTGTCAGCCTTCTGCACCGTGTATCCCAGGAGTGCTGTATTCCCTGTATCTTGGGGAGCTGTCCACTCCAGGGTAGCATTGGAGCCCCAAACGTCCACCAACTTAATAGTCTGAGGAGGGCCTGGCCTCTCTGAAAGAGGAGAGCCACAGCAGTGACATAGTACAACCAGTAAGTATTGAAATCACTTCAAGAGTGGCCCTGACTCCATCTCTTCCCAAACCTCTACCCTTGCTCAGACTTAGAGTTGGGGACATCACCCCAGCTTTCCTAGTTCCCTATGATGGTGCCTTTTCAGCTGGAGAGGGAGCTCCTGGGGATCTTTTCACCTCCCACATCCCCAATTTACCGATCACCAGGATGTCAACAGTGGCAGTGGCCTCTAGTTCACCCAGCTGCACACAGAGCTGGTAGCGGCCTGAGTCAGCGCGTTGGGCTTCTCGGATGAAGAGGATGGAGTCTTGTTCCCCATTCCGCACACTCACTCGACTGGTGTCCAAGGCACATCCATCACGAGTCCAGGTGGCTTGAGGTTTGGGCTTACACTGAGGAATGGTGGATAAGGCTTAAGTAGCCCAACAAGGTTTTGGACCTTCCCTGTCAGATCCATCCTGGGTCCACAGGGTAAACTGATTTGTAGCTGTAAATTTCTTGAGCTAGAGGTTGGTGGACTCTTCCAGGGGACCTCCTCTTTTCAGCAACAGCCTCATGATCATGAGGAAAGGGGATGGTTTTGAGTCTCCCACCTTCTGAGAGTAGATTGGAGACACCCAAGGGAGCTGGAATCAACTGAATAGCTTCCCAAGGGCTCTCCAAATTTAGAAGCTTCCAGAACTCCCAGACTGAAAGGCAGGGGTTATTCTTACCTCCTCTCACAGAGCATGCCTAACCCTAACCAAACCCCCACTCTCAGGAGTGCAGAATGCATGAATTTAGCTTCAGAATTCTAGCAATGTGGCCATTCCTTTCAAGGCTAGGAGGACTGCCCTTCTGCTGGTAGGACTTTTGATACCTGTTTTCAAATCAAAACCTGAGCCTGGTCCTAGTGAGGGCTAGATTGATCACCTGGAATGGGATTAGTAGATTTACAGTGTCTCCAACCTTCCGAATGTAGGTCTGCCTCAGGGACCGAGGTAGCCGAATCTTGGGGTGCTCTGAGTAATGGAAAGAGAAAACAGGAGACAAATATTCAGAGGAAGCAGATACTGTATCCAGTGGCACTCTGTGGGCAGTAGCTCAGGTACTTTGCACCAAATAAAGCCTCTATTTTAGGTGTGCTAAGTTTGCTCCCATTGTGGGTTTTTTTTTTTTTTTTTTTTTTTGTACTGGAGGTTGAACCTAGAGCTTCAAACTTGATAGGCAAGGGCTCTACCACTGAGCTACACTCCCAGCCCAGTACCATTGTTTTGCTGGTATTTTGGGATAAGTGAATGGCTGAAGGAAAGCATTAAAGTTTGCAGAAAGAGCATGGGAATGTGAGCCCGATGTTTATTTCTAATTTATAACTCTCACTTACTGACTTTCCATCAGCTGGGATTTTGTTTCTGTAAGAGCACAGACCAGTGTGGTCTGTATGCTTTGTCTTTCCAATCCTTTCCTATGGATCTTTAATAACATTGTTTGCAGAGCGCTGCTTTCAGTAAGTATTCATTCTGACCTCCCAGTTTGCTGTGGACTTAGGAGACTGCTTTTCAGTCTGCAGGCAGAGTCAACACAGACCCCAGCAGCCTCCTATGGAGACAGCATTGACATCATCATGATGGGACCCAGTGTCTAGGACACTTCCTCTGGTGATCACCCTGCTCCCTGGCGCCTGCATAGTATTCTTCCAGTTTGTGCAAACAAAATCTGGGAAAGATCAGGTCCACTGTTCACATTCCTGTTATCTACCAGGTCTGTACCAGCAAGAAGTGAAGATTAGAGGGCATGTATTTGCTCCCTGGGTGAAGAAAGGAGATGCTTTATCTATGGCTTAGAGAATGACTAGGTGTCATTTCTCTCTTCTCACTGATGTCTCAGGCTCCTTGGCTGGAATAGACATCCTACCTGGGTTTCCTGGGAGATGTGGGAGACTGACAGCACTTTCCAGGCCTCCCAAGACTTCTGTTTCCTTCTTTCTCAAAAAAGACAGTCCCTGCTGCTGTTGTCTTAGGTTGAATGTAACACACTTCAGTTCTCACCAACAACTCAGGCCTCCCTGCCAAAATTCATTCCTTACTGTTGGAAAAATGCAACCCCCGGTACTTTCCTGTGGCAAAGTACATGACTACCTGACAGCAGATTCCAAATTTTTGATAACACACATTTCCCTGTGAATACATTCCTGAGCACTCACCCTGGACACAAGTGTGTTTTCTTATAGACTGAACTGTGTAAATATAGAAATTATTTCTGAGTATGGTGGTGCATCCCTGTAATCCCAGCCACATGGGAAGCTGAGACCAAAAGATCATGAGTTCAAGGCTAGCCTGGACAATTATTATTTTTTTTGGTACCAGGGATCAAACTCATGACCTCGTGCTTGCCAGGCAGGTGCTTATGCCACTGAGCTAAATCCCCGGCCCTGGACAATTATCTTAAAAACAGTAAAACAACAAAATCTGAAACAATAAAGAAGTACATTATATAAAGCAAAGATTTAAGTGACGACATTAAAAATAAAATAAACAGAGGTCCTACCATGTACTTCATGCAACTCAATTGGTAGGCAAGCCCCTGCATTACTATATCAAGATCACTTGTCATTTGTAAATGAATACCATCAGAGTATACATTTTTCTCAGCTGCACATGGATGTTCTCCAAAATAGATCACAGACTAACTCATAGAATATGCTTAAGTAAATGCAAATGAATAGAAATTAACCCGTGCATATTATCAGATGATAATACAATGAAATTAGAAATCAGTGGCAAAAGAAACCATACAAAATTCATAAATACATGGAAATTAAATAATACCTTGCTGAACAACCAATGGGTCACAGATAAAATTAAAGCAGAAATTAGACAGTTTCTATCATTAAATAATAAGGCAAATACAACAAACCATAACTTATGGGACACCATGAAAATAGTTCTATGAGGGAAATTTACAGTGGTGAATTCTCACATCAGAAAAAAAAGAATGAGCTCAAATAAACAACCTAATGTTCTAGAAAAAGAAGAGTAAGTCAAGGCCAAAGTTCATATAAGGGAGGAAATTATAAATATCAGAAAAGAAATTAATGCAACTGAGACTAAGAAAACAATACAAAGAATCAATGAATTGAAGAGTTGGTTCTTTGAAAGATTAAATAAAACCTACAAACCCCTAGCCACCCTCATTTAAAAAGAAAAGAAAAGACTCAAATCTATGCAATTAAGAATGGAAAGGGTGAGTTAGGGATTTAGCTCAGGGGCATAAGCACCTGCCTGGCAAGTGTGAGGTCATGAGTTTGATCCCTGGTACCTAAAAAATAAAATAAGAATGAAAAGGGTGAAATCACAACAGATATTTCAGAAATCCAAAAGATCATCAATACTGTACCTACTTTAAGAATCTGTGTTCTAATAAAACTTAGAAGAAACAGACAGATACATATGAACTAGATACATATGAACTACCAAAGCTACATATGAACTAGATACATATGAACTACCAAAGCTAAATCAAGAAGATATAAAAATTTTAAATAAAACAATATCCATCAATAAAATTGAAGATATAATTAAAAACCTACCAACAAAGAAAAGCCCACGTCTTTCTGGATTCACTGCCTGATTCTACAATAATGTTAGAGAAAACCTAGTGCCACTACTTCTCAAACTTTTTAATAAAACTGATAGGGAAACAGTACTCCCAAATTCATTAATGGAAGCAAGCATTACACAGATACCAAAACCAGAGAAGAATCCAACAACAACAACACAAAAGAAACACAAGCCAATCACCCTAAGGAACATAGATACAAGAATCCTCAGTATGACACTGGCAAACAGAATTCAGCCAATCATCAAAAACATTATGCATCATGATTAAGTAGGATGCATCCAAGAAATGCAGGGATGGTTCAACATAGGCAAAGCAATAAATGTAGTACACCATATTAACAGAGTCAAGGACAAATATCATGTGATCATCTCAATAGATGACAGAGTCTAACACTCATTCATGATAAAAAAAAGTCCTATAGATAATTGGAATAGATGGTGTTTATCTCAATCTGATAAAAACCATCTATGAAAAACCAACAACCAACATTATACTGAATGGGCAAAAACTGAAAGCTTTCACTCTAAATTCAGGAAAGAGACAGGGATGTCCACTATCACCACTCTTGTTCAATGTAGTCCTGGAAACATTAGCCAGAGCAATTAGACAAGAGAAAGAAAGAAACAGAATAAGAATAGGAAAGGAAGAAGTTAAATTATCATTATTTGTGGGTGATATGATACTCTACATAGAAGACCCCCCAAAAATCCACTGAAAGACTTAGATTTAACAACCAAATTCAGTAGCATAGTTGAATACAAACTTAACACTCAAAAATCAATAGCCTTTGTGTAGAGGAATAATAAACTCACTGATAGAGATATTAGGGAAACAATACTTTCATACTAGCATTTCAAAAAATGAAATACCTAGGAATCAATCTAATAAAGAAAGTATTGTATTACAAAATGTGCTGCTGGCTTACAATATAACTCAGTGGTACAGTGTCTGCCTGACAAGCACAAGGTCATGAGTTCAATTCCCAGTACCAATAAATAAATAAATCACACACAAACTGTGCTGCTGAGATTCCACCTCACTCTGGAATGATTATTAAGAAACCAACCAATAATAAATGTTGGCAGGGCTATAAGGAAAAAGGAACTCTTCTCCACTGATGGTGGGAGTGGAGATTGGTACAGACCCTATGGAAATTAGTGTGGACATTACTCGAAAAACTAGGACTAGAGGTTCCATTTGACCCAGCTATTCCCCTTCTGGGTATCTTCCTGAAATAATTAAAAGCATCATATTGCAGTGATATATGCACGCCCATGCTTATAGCAGCATAGTTTGTAATAGATAAACCTTGGAAACAGTCCAAATGCTCATCAATTGATGAATGGATAAAGAAGATGTGGCTTTTTCAATACAGTGAAGTACTACTCTGCCATAAAGAAGGATAAGCTCAGTACATTCCAGCTAAATGGATGCACCTTGAAACTATACTCTTAAGTGAAATGAATCAGACACTCATGTTTAAATAGTGCATTGTTTCTCTGGTGTGAGAAACTGAAAATGTAGGTAAGTTTCAAAATGTGTAATAGATATTGGGCAATAGGAAGAAAATGATCAAATGATTAGGGGAACAAGGAAAGGGGAGGGGAAAGGAAGGAAGGGACAAGAAAAACAATAGAAGGGGAAAATGGAAACAAAACTTTTGTAAATAAGGAGGAGAAGAGGAATGGAGGTAGGAGAGGGGAACAGGAAAAAAAAAGCAGGATATATTATATACAGGCACAAATTTCCTATGATGAATGTTATCTAAAATGTACCCATAAAATTTTAAAAAAATGAATACAAATATACAGCACCATTTCATTTTCTAGTTTCCTTTTTGCTGTGCGGCTTTTGTTTTCACCTGGGCGGGACCAGACCTCAGGGCCTGCGTGCTAAGGGAGGTGAATGCTCTTAGTAAGAGCAGCGCAGAGAAACCGCCAGCAGCAGTCTCCTCCTCGGTTGTCCTTGCTGACTTTGGTGGCTGGGGGAGGGGTGGGAAGAACAGAGGACATATTGTGTGATGTGTTCCTCTCCTGTGGTCATTTTGGCAAGCAACCCAGGAGCTGAAAACAGGCGGATGTGAGTTAAGGGTTTATAAAAAAAAAAAAAAAAAGGACTGTAGTTGGAAAGGGGGTGAAACTCCAGTCTTGTTGAGCTTGGTTCCCCACTCTTGGGAGGAGAAATAACCCTTCATACTTGCTGAGGAGAGGGCTGGAGAGAAGACTCTCTGTTGTTCCTTGTGCTGCCAGTGGACTGGCAGAGCTTTGGAGGACTGTAGTGAACACCTAGAATAGGGTGATGGCTACAAGAGAGAGCAACTGATTTTCTGGGAACCTCCTACCTAGTTGTGAAGTTGTGCTCCTTATCCTTAGTATTGTTGATCAGAAGGACCCATTCTCTGAGCTGTCTACTCACTTACTTCTGTGTCTCCCTACTGCTGGGTGCTGAACCAGGCCTCTGATGGGACCTCCAGTGACCCGGAGGGAGGAGGCAAGGGAAGGAAGGCAGAGGGCTAGACTCAAGGATTGCAAAGCCCTGAGATGAGGACAGAATCTGGGCCTTTAGCTAGGCCTGAAAGATGTGCCAATGAGCCCTACTCTGCCCAGTTTTATGGACAGGTACACGTGGTGAATGTTTGTTTCCACCTAGTGTTTCTTTTCTTGGAAAAATACCTTGGAGCCAGGCATGGTGGTGCACTCATGTAATCCCAGCACTCGGGAGGTTGGGGCAGGAGGATCATTGCAAGTTCGAGAGTAACCTGGGTTACAAAGTGAGCCCAAGCCAGCCTGAACTGCATAGGAGATCCTGTCTCAAAAAAGACAGAGAGAGGCAAGGAGGGAGGGAGGGGGAGAAAGAGAGAGAGAGAAATAGCTTGGCAAATTCTTTCACCTGAATAAAGGAGAAAAATGAATGCAGTAAGTTTGTGTGGAACATAAGCTCTAGTGCATGTGTGTGGGGATTTGCAGAGGGACTTTTGAGACCCTCAAGGGATCCCAATTGGGGCAAGGCTGGAGATGAAGGATGTGGTGGAGGCAGTTGGTTTGCTCCTTGGGGGACTCCCATTCTGGTCCTTTGTAAGTGGGATTCTGACAAGACAATGGAACTGAGGTTACCTGAGTGTTCCAGCTCATAGAGGGTGAGTTGGTGGAGGTTCTGCGCTCAGTAGGCAGCCAGGCCACTGGGAAGGCAGAGGGTGGGCTTGGGGCTGACACAGCCCACAGAATATCTGAGGTGCAGAAGAGGATTTGGCAGCTCCAGTTGCCTGGTCAGCAGCAAAGTTCTGCAATCACTTCCCAGCTTAATCTGACCCTTTGCTCAGAATGTTAATATGTGGGCTCACTTGAGGCATCCCTTTTCACACATCCGCAGTCAGACTAGGTGTAAATTGTCCTGACCTTGGGCAGGCATGGCTTTCCTTGACACCCAAGGCCTTTCTCCTACTCAGATGCCAGGGGGGATGTGAACCAACACCCAGAGAATCAGTTTTCCCAGACTAGGTCTGTGACTATCCCAGTTTAGTTTTCTGCCTCCACAAATCTTGGGGGAAAAGGAATTTTGAAAAGTCCTTTGAGTGCCACTGACTTCTGAGTTGTGTTGCTCTAAACACTTTATTTTACTTCGACAGAATGTTGTCTAAATCCTCAACAATTTTTAGAGAAAAAGATTATTTTAAGTCCAAAGATCTTGACTCCTCCTGACTAGAAATTTTTTCCTAATTTCTTTATTCTGCTGAAATTTATGTGCATTTTATTATTCTGTTCTCATGGGAAAGAACTGTTAGTAATTGGTAAATATCCTCTTATAATTTATTTTCACATGGTTAAAGACTTTGCCCCAGCTGTTCCCTAAAGACCATGCCATTCAGAATGATGTTACTATGGCCTGAGGAGTGAAGTTAGAGGTGTGTCTGTGTGTGTGCACATGTGTGTGTATGTGTGTGTATGTGTGTGTATGAGGGTGTATGTAAATATACAAACATGTGTCTGTATGAGTATATGGTTACCAAAAGAGTACAATGCCCAAGAATAGTTATGGCTTTGAGTATTTCCAGGATCCAAGAAGTACCAGCATTTCTTAGAGAAACATTTGCTGATGTCTAGGATGTGGTCATGGTTTGGAAACCTGTATGGAAGATTGTGATGGGAAAGGAGCGTGGTGATCTCAGAAGAACTTTGTGAAGGACAAAAGTGTCATCTCCTTGAAGACCATGAAAATAAGATCAGATAAAATGAGGTACACAAACAGGCAACTTTCTCTGAGATAAAGACTCTGCTGCCTCTAGCCCCAAGTCCCTGGCTCACTGCCTGTGTCTTTAACCGTGCTGTAGTCATCCTACCTAGTGATTTCAATGTCTGTCCTTCCAACCCCTGTACCAAAATTTTTGATCCTACCTCTCCTCCACTGTCTAGCACCTCTCCCATGTTATTTTATTCCCCATCCTATATAGAGCCCATGGTCTTTCTGATGTTCTTTTGCATACTCAAATCCCTCAGTGTACTTTCACTTTACTGCATCTTCCTGGATTACCCAACTCTGCTTAGTCTACCCACTCAGTGCCTGTATATGCAGACACACATGGCAAACCAAAGGGTGCCCACGAGGCCCATTAACAATGAACACTGCCTCTAAATGGACCATTTGTTAGACTTCTCAAGTCCTGTTCCTTGATGTCCTATTCTTCTGGGTGACTTGTGACACCTTTTCTAAAACCCCTCAGTCTTCTCCCTTTTTCTTATTCTCTGATGATTTTGCTAGCATCTAAGACCTACTTACTGTCTCTTCTTAACAAGTAACCAGAAAAATCCCTAAAACCTGCATCTTTTCACATCAGTCTGGACTTGAAACTTTGCAGTGGTTTTTCATCTCTGAGTCTTCATCATCATCTTCATCATCATTTCGTCTCTGAGTCAAACTCAAATCTTCACAATGCCCCCAATTTTACCACTGTCTCCCTCACTGGGCTCCAGTCACAGTGGCTCCAACCCCAAAGCTCACCTCTGTTTCAAGGCCTTTGCATTTGTTGCACTTGTGTATGGCTCCTTCACCTCTGTTACACTGCTGCTCATGCACCACCTTATTAATGAGGCCTTCACTGATGTCCTCTTTGGAACAGCAAGCTTGCATGCTTCTAGCCCCCAGAACTTTCTATCCCCTTGCCTGTGTTACTTTTGGCATAGCATTTATCACCATCTGACATACTTTTTTTACTTGTCCCTCTCCAGTAGAATATTTATTTTTGCCTATTTAGTACATTTCTATAACTGGTACCTAGAACATTGCCTGGCACTTAATAGGTACAAAAATAAGTATTTGTGGAAGAAGAAGGAGGGAAGAAGGAAGGAAAGGGGGGAGGGAGGAAAAACTTACTCCCAGACACAAGATCCGTCTTCCTGTGCCTGGAAGATGCAGAATTGTTTAGACTGCAAGACAGTGCACAGCCAAGGAGTCAATTTTGCTGAAACCAGCAGGTTGGCCCACTCTCTTCTGTCTCAGGGTCTCATCATCCCCATGTCAGGGATGTAGCCTCTCACTGTTTTGGGATCCCCCATCTCCCTGCCAAGCAGGACACAGTGCCTCAGCGTAGTTCTGAGACAAAGAACTGGCTACTGGTGGTGGTCGCATATTCCTGCTTGTTTAGATATGTAAACAGGCTTGTTCAAGTGCATGCTTACTGTTTGGTGGCAGTTGATTTTTTTTTTAACACTAGGGAGGCAGTTGATTTTGATCTTGCAAAGTTCTCAAAATCTCACACTGCCTAGCATCTTGAAAGATCTTTGGATGGACACTGGAGGCTCTGTGAACTCCCTGAACTTTCTGGTGTTTTTTTTTCTTGGAGTGAAAGTTCAGTTTTCATCACATTTTGTGATGTGGTTGTGAGCGGCTCACAAGCATCGAAAGGGTAAGACAGATTTAGTTCAACTTCTCAGTTTACAGATGAAGAAACCTTGAGCCCCAAGAGGCAGACTATTTTGCTTGGGGCGGGGAGGCAAGGACTTGAATTCCAAGAAGCTAAAAGATGCACACATACTTTTACAATGTGTTTCTCGGAGAGATGGCACAAGCCTGTAAGCCCAGAGCTGGGAAGGCTGAGGCAGGAGGATTGCTATGGGTTTGAGGGAGTTCAAAGTCAACCTGTAATACATACGGAGACCTTGTCTCAAAAAACCTAAATCAGTCAATCAATCAAGTGTCAAAGAGTGTCCTTGCTAGTCACATCTGGGATACCACTCAGTTGAGCCCCTGGTTAGCAGCCCTGAAACCTGTAGTTTACAGAGCTGCCACGGGAGGATAGAAGGCTTCAGGCAACCAGGGCTGTCAAGGATAGCTGCCTGCATTGCTGTCACACCCTGCAACTAAGAACAGAGTTTGGGTGAGATGAGTGCCTGCCCCCAGGGCTATGTGAAGACCAGGAGAGAGAGTTGGGGAGTCAGCAGTTCTGGTCTCACTCTTTCTGCCCATGAACTCTTCTCTTTACTTTAGGGGAAGAAACTAGTATTCTGCCTTAATCATCTCAGCTTGATTATGTTCACAATAACTTCTGCTCTTCCCATCTCTTCTTCAAATAGGATGAATTTGACCAACTCTTTCTTGATATTCCAGTGACTTCTGAAATTCCAACATTTTCCATTAGGATGATAAAAGGCAGAAAGCTTTTCTGCATGACTCTATTTAGAGATAGAACTCTTGGCTTTTGGGAATATTATCTATTCATGTTTTGGTTTAGTCTCTTCCAAGGCACTCTGGATTATCTCAGCAATCCTTTCATCTACCCTAGTAGGTAGATGTTTACAATCACTATTTTACAGAAAGGAAATTGAAACTTGGAAATTAACTGGCTTGTCCAAGGTCACAGATCTGCTGGAGGCAGCACTGGAAATGGAACCCAGGTTGTAGTTGCCGAGTTCAGAATGTCTCTTCTCCTCCTATGTCATCCTACCCTGGGAATCTATAGGTCTCTCATTTGTGGTCTGCACTAAGACTTTGCGAGCTGGAAACTGGGACTTTCAGAAGCTCTATTACACATGTAATGCAGCTGCTTCTAAAGATTATAAAGTAGGAGGGAAGGGATGTCTACCTGCTGTCTCTCTCTGGTGTGCTGAGTCAGGTGCAGCAGGAGACCCACCTGGGCTTGGCTCCCAGAGACTTCCAGGTGAGCTACAGGACCCTTGGCCAGGACCATCGGGACTGAGGGTGGCAGAGGGGCAGTATGGGGTTGGAAGAGGGACCAAGCACCTGCTGGCTTCAGAATGCTTTTGCTGAGACCACCATGAAGGAGAAATCTAGCTCATCCCAGAAGGACTCCATTTCCATAGTCCTCCAGCTCTGAGGGGTCAGGGTTTCCCATGGGAGCCAGTGGAGGTGTTGGAGTGGGTTCTGATGCCAGGACACTGCCCAGGGGGCAAATGAATGTTGCTGCGTGACAGCCACCCAGTACCAACAGCTTTTGATTCCCCTTCTCCTACTGCAGACAGCCGGTATCTCACTCCTCATTCCCTTCCTGACTGGTCATTAGTATATCAGGTCTTCCCAGCCCCATGACAGACATCTTTTTTTTTTTTTTGGTACTGGGGATCGAATTCACGACCTTGCACTTGCCAGACAGGCACTTATGCCGCTGAGCTAAATCCCCGGCGACAGACATCTTTAAAGGTAAAAATATAAACACATAATTTTTAGTCACTGTAAAGTACCACAAACACCATTCACTGACTTCTTAGCTACAAAGCCAAAACAAAGCAAGGACACTTACAGCAAGTAAGAATTTAAGGAAGAGATTGGGGTCTCCAGAGAATGAGCCTGTATCCTAGGTACAGACCCCATAAAGATGTTAAGCTTTGTAAAAACCTGAGGCATAGTTAGGGCAGTAGGGAAGTCCTCTGCAACTCCCACCACCCAGCCTCTGCCCATGATTAACAGCCAAGAGTCACCTTCTACAGGAAGCAGGAGCTGGGCAGTAGAGCTGCATGGCCCCTGTGGAGGTGAGGCCTGGGGTCCTTCAGCATCCGCTCGGCAGGCTTCTTTCACCTTCAGCTTGGAGCCTAAGGCCACCTCCGGAGCTGTGGCTGACTCCATGCTGGGCCAACCCAGAGGCTGGGCTCCAGCGGAAGATTGTCACTGTTGGTGGCTAGGGAGGGGCTGAGCACCTGCTATGTAGACTGGCCTCTAGGGTCCCAGCCACAGGCTTATGTAAGTGGGCTGGCCTTTCTCCACCTTCCTACCCACAGCAGAAGGGTGAAGTATGGGTTAGGGGAAGAGAGGAGGATCACAGAGGAGCCCAGAATAGTTACAAGAGGAGGGCTGAGGTGGCTCTGTTATCTTGGGAGAGAGATGACACCCCTCACAAAGCTGGGGAGGGAGGAGAGCACTTGAGCACAGACTATACAAAAGGGACCTCTGGCTTCTGGGAGGACTGGGTGACATCTCAGCTCCTGACCTCTGGCTCATCCCACAAGGCACTCAAGTCCCAGGATCCACTGATTCACAGGCACACCTTTAGCTGTTCCCACATTGAGTGAAGTCTCTACTTTGACCTTTAGGACCTGCCTTAACCTCTCTGCCCATTCTTTGCAACATCCCCCCTCAAAGGTAGTAGCCTTCAGTGGTGGATTGGGTTTGTTGTCTGCAGGCAAGACTACCTGGACACTGTATGGGCTTTGTGACCAACTACCTGTGAAACTCACAATACACACCTCTCTCTCTCTTCTCATGCTGGGGGTTGAATGCAGGATGTTCTACTACTGAGCTATATCCCCAGTTCTGAGTCTAAGTCTCTTTTTTAATTTGTAAAATGGAGATAATAATAACCATAGGGTTACAGTGAGGATTAAAAGAGGTAATCGCTATATAAAGTGCTTAGCAGAGTGTAGCTGACAAACTGCCTGATAATGGAAGCTATTTTTAGGTCAGGACATCATTTCCCCCTTCGAAAGCCGTATCTCCCTTCCTGAGATACAACATAAATGAAGTGGGAGGCAGCAGGGGTAGAGCTTTGCTGAGGGACCTATCATTTCTGTCAGTACCACTCAGTCACCAGTTGGTGGCTCTGAGCCACAGGTCTATGAATCAAGGGACGCTGATGTTGTAATTGCATAGATGATAAAATGATAAAATACAGGAAACTGGCCAACCCATAATAGGAGCTAGTTATGCACTAAAGGACCTATATGGGTTCCTGGCATACCCAACTCTTGTTCTACATGTGTTATATACTCCATCCAAATTATTCAGTTTCCTGTCATACTCCCACTTTCCTGTCTCCAGAAGTCAGCATCTCCTCTGTATTTTTTAAAAATATACTTTATTTTTAGAGCAGTTTTAGGGTCACAGCAAAGTTGAGTGGAAGTAGAGTTTCCATATTTCCCTCCCCCACATTTTTTCCAATGGATAAAAACAATCAGAGCTCTAGAATGAATGGTTGCTTACTTACTTTAGCTCCCTACTTGGGGGCAGCCAGTAGATTCCTAGGAGCCTTTGTTATTATCTTGGAGTAACAGAATTCCAGTCCCTTTGCAATCTGTATAGGTCTATGGTCCAGGACAAATTACAGATACACTGTAGGGTCAGGAACCCGCTTGTCAGGCCCTGGGGCAGCTGAAGAGGGCAGCCTAGGGGACTGACCTCTGGGTCTGGTTTGATTGATAAAAGGCTAGACTTCTGGAAGACCCTCTTGGAACTAGTATGAAGGCTTCCTTGACCTATTTCTCCTCTGACCCAGCCAAATCCCCTAGAAGTATCAGAAACTGTCACATTAGGTGACTTCCTTATACTACACTCAACCCTGAAGCTTTCAGTCTTAGACCTTTGTTGCAAGGAAGGTAAGATGAAGATTTCTTGGGTCTACCCAAGAAATTCAATAGATTCAATAGATTTAGGGTAGAATCCAGGAATATGCACTTTTAAAAAAGTAAGCTGTTGGTTCTGAACACTGTAAATCTTAGAACATTATGTTAGAATTCTTCAAACAAAAACTATTGCAGTTAAGCTTGTAGGGTTGGTATGCTCCCACCAGAGGGTGGCCTCAATAACAAAGGCTTTAGCCTGTCACCTCTAGACCAAGGCACTATAGCACTACATGGAAATATTGGTCCAGAACAGCACAGCAGAATGGCTGAAGGCTTTAGGCAGGTGGGCAGGAAGTCTCCTATAGGTGACACTTGGAAGAGGAAAGTTGCTGTTCTTTGAAGGACTCTGAATAAATGCAGCAAGAAAATCTTAAGAGGGGTAGACTAAAGCTATGAAGGTTAAATTTTAATGCTGTCATTTTTCAAATTTGCTACAAGGAGCACAGAATCCAGGAGAGTAAAGATACTTGCTGTTATTGAGAAGGAAGAGAATAGCAAGAGAAAGGTGAGAAGGTGTGTGGGCAGGTCTGTGAGAGTTTCTGAAGGTGAGACTAAATGCCATGAGAGGTACATCTTTATGAGCATGAAGACAAGACAGTCAGATAAGTTATGGGGGAATAATTCACTTTTGGGGGGAGTAATTTTTACCATAAATTACCTAATACTTTTCATGCTAGAAATGCACAGTCCTGGCTTTTTAAATGGTTTCTTTGCAGGTTGCTGGGTTTTGATTTTTCAAAGCTACAAAACTGGAAAATCCACATTAACAAACTATAGCTTAGTCATCTCAGTAGGTCAAGTAACAAAGTCCAATCTGTTTTATTTCTACCCAAATATTGCAAATATACAGAAAATTACCAGTACAAAGTTAAACACATCCAGATTTATTTACACAACGCTAAAGAAATTTGAGTTTATTTCCATTTTGTGGGATTTCATTGTGGGGTCTGGCTTTATTGTGTGATTGACATGGGTCACTGAAACTTATTATCTCACCTCACATGCAATTTTCTGTCCCAAGGGAACAAAAAACTTGGGTTTTCAGCACACATGCAGTAATGATCTTAATACTGCTTAACACTTTCATAGGAAGGCAGTTGTCTCATGACTTGGGAGGGACCACATGCTCAGAAAGGGAAAGAGAGACGAGAGGAATAAACAACAGGCACATGGGGACCCTGAGCATTTCTGTGCACGAGGATAAGAGAGTACAATCCAAACCCTCCTCCCCAGAGGTTCAAACACAAGAGGTGGGCGGAACCACCAGAGAACATGAAGTCACCCAGCCACAATTGAAGGCATGCGGAGGATGAGAACTGCATTAAAGATTTGGGGATACCAATAAATCATTAACATGTACACTATACAGTATATATATGTATATATGTACATATCTATATATATATAAAGGTACAGATTAGTTTGTTATTCCATATAAACAAGAATGCTTAAGGATGTACTGGTGTGAAAAAACTCATACAGCAAGTTGTTGAAGATAGTTTCAAATTAATGTTCTAATTCTTATTGTTATCAACATAACTAAGAATTCAACATGCTCCTGCTATTTCAATTATCCTTCCTAAGGGTAGGGCTGGACTCTGCTAGGGCAGGACAGTGCTTCCAGAGTTGCCTGCACTGCGTAAATCAGTATCAGATGGAATAGAAATCCGGCAACTGATATCTGGCCCTCCCATTCACTACTTCATACTGGAAATCATAAACTTTGGTTTTGTTTAAAGGACATTTAAGTTTAAAGGACATTTAAGTTCGTGTTAATTTCCCTGTTGGAAAGGTGGCAGAAAGTTGCAAAGGTGCATCTCTTCCTAATTTAGCAGTTCTAACTTTCTTAGCTTAACATGGAGAGGACAGGGCTGTGCTGACAATGAGCAGAAGAGCCCTTAGGTACTGTGTACAGGGGTAGGGTTCTTTAGAGTTCTCCTAAAAAGGCTCTTTACCTAGATGCTTTACCTAGAAAGCCAGGCCAGCCCTGGCACCCTGGGGCTGGTATAGCTGGCCCTGTGCCTCTCTGTATTCTAGTATTATGATGAAGGCCAGGGGATGTCCAATTATAGTTTATATGCCTAGGGCAGGAGCTGGAGGCGGCCAGCACATTACTAATTTGTCAAGGATGAAAGGCCAGCTTATGCATGCTGAGACCCAAGACAAACCTAAGAGTTAAGAAGGAAGTTTATCCTATCCAGAGATGAATGCCAATTCCCAGGTTCAGGTATACAGATGCTGTCATATGTCCTAAGCCCCACAGCTACCACAACTCTCCAAAGACTTCTAGTTTTTGAAGTAGTGCTGCCATTCAATTCACAGCTTAGGCACATTCTATGCTGTTCTCTGGTCTCAAGAAAAATAAAAAATCCACTAGGTCTTCAAACAGGAAGGATTCTGGATTTAAGAGCTCAGACCGCTTTGGACTATCTGATTATGTCCATCCTACCTACAATGCTAACTTCCATTGCTTAAACCTCCAGAAATCTCTTTTGCAGCTATCAAGTCTGGGAGTTTATACAGGATATGCTAGGTTTTAACATCAAGGGTGATCCTCCTAATCTGAGGACAAACCAGAAGTCTTTTTATTTTAGAAGCTGTAAAGGATTTAGGCTGCTTTAGTCTCTAGCAGAGGGCACACTTTTGTGAGACTACTACAGAAAGCTAATGAGCCAATAAAGGGAATGAGCCAGGCTAGTAGGCAGTCCTAAAGCAACAGAGCCACCAGCCCAGGGTGGGAGCAAAAGCATGGAGAAGGGGACCCATCCTGGGAGACTCACACTTGTGTTCCTCAACAGTGACCCGCCACAAAGGGAGGGCCTGTCCCTGAAGACACATTCAAAATTACAATTAACTTTGTTTTCCACCATGAAAAACAGGAAAATAAATTTTGTTTTCAAAAAGAAAACGAAAAGGTGCTAATTAATACTCTAAAAGCAGTGCCACTGACCTCTGTCCTAAAGAACAGCAAGTTACCTCTGAGAGAGAAGCTCTTCTCCAGGTGTTCAGCACTGACTTGCATAACAACTCCCAGAGCTCTGACGACAACTACCCAGTACTGCTCACAGCACACAAGGGGACCTGGACAACTGACTCAAGCTTGATTCCTCGATTCCATCGTGAGAACACTGGGGGCTCAAATGACATAATACAAGTGAAAGTGCTGAGGAAACTGTCAACTCTATATAAATATATTATAAGTGACGAGCTCTCTTATATGTTCAGAGAAGAACATTAACCCTCCTACATCTTAAAACTAATAAAAGGATTCCTGTATATTGGCCATCTAATCCACATCCATCTGGCTATATGCTGGGAGAAAAGGTATGTGGTGTAAATAAGTCTTTTCTGGGCATCAAATTCATTTTGGGCAGGAGGTAAGAGTGGGACAGAAGCTGACACTTATCATTTGTGAGCTGGCATGTATCTTTGGATTTAAAAATTTAAAACCATGCAAAATAAATGAGCTTAAAGCTAGTATACTCTAGCCCTCACAAATACTCTCTTCACAAAAACTGCCCTAACTTCATTTTCGAACAGAAGTTCCCTGACTCATTTAATTTTACTGCAGTTTTAAAGTTTCTAAAATTCTCCATTCACTTCCTCCTCCTGTCCCTGCTGCTGCTCATCCATTTTGAGGAGGAGAGAATTTAGCCATCTGCTAACACCTTCTGACAAGTTATTTTGGCACATTTACTTTTTACTGACTTTTTATCCACACAGTGAACCAGCCGCAAATGGCACCTATCAAAGAATCTCCCAATTACTGGGAGAAACTGTGACCAGCACAGTAGGTATGGGAAACCAAAGACTGACCAACCATACTATATTTCTGTGTAGCAAATATTCAAGCATGTATTAAAACTAATTATTGCAGCTTTCCATTACTATATGGCCACCAAAAATCCACCCAACCACGTTCGGTAATTCATTTAATTTAGAAAAATGTCAAATGGAAAACTGCCCTAAATTTAAAATATGAACATAATGTACTAACAAAGAATCAAGACCAGAAGTGTTATCATTTGATTCAGCCAAAAGTTTCATGCCAGTAAATGACTTGGCAAAGCAGAGAAGAGGTGAGGACAAGTGCCTAGTAATAAAAGGCTGATTTTAAAAAACCTATGCATCTGAAAACATCTCTAGTCCTGGCTCCATGTACAACAGCAACCTAGGAGGAAGCACGTAAGCAGCCATTAGAATGGTTCAATCATGAGCCAACACGACAGGTGCAAAGGGAAAATGGAAGACTGCAGAAGTCAGTCCTCAGGGCTACACTGTGTGCTCACCAATCAACTCCAGCAGAGGTGGTTGAGCTGGGCAGACTTCCAGGCCCGGCCTGTACACTGTCCTTGAGCAAGGCTGCTGGCACACACACAAAGCACAGCTTTAACCGTCTCGGAAGCAGCCAGTTTCACCTTTAACAGGTACTAAACCTAGTCAATTCTCTGTTGCTCCCTTATCCCTGCCCCAAGTTAAAAATATTGCCCTGAAGTTTTCCTGATTTAGTATCTTGGAAGCACATGGTTAAGTTAGTTGCCAAAGGGCAATTAACAAGTATATTGCCTAAACAGGGGAAAAGAAAAATCAATGTGTCTATGGTCCTTAGGGGAAAATAAAAGCAGCATCAGGATCTGTGTGAGGAGCTGGTAAAAAATGTTCCTGGAGTAGGGCTGTCCCCAGATGGAGAAAAGCTGGCCAGGCTGTACCAGTCACTGCAGCCTCTGTTTTCCTCTCTGTGGCTGCTTCACATGGCAGGCAGAGCCCAAGGACAGCACCGCATACACTATGAGTTGATGCTGGAGTCAGTAGATGCTCTGAGGTGGGTGCCAGAATAGGCAAGAGTGAGGTTAGTGAAACAAACCCTTTGAATGCCATTTCATTTCCTTTAAAACAAAAACAAAACAAAACAAAAAACCCCGAAGAAATCAAAATCCAAACAAACCCAAAGCCTATACTTAAAAAAAAAAACAGAACTTGAAATAAAAATTTAAAATTTCCCCTTGTTCAGAGCTAATTTTAAGAGTGTTGAGGGTTTCCCGCCCCACCCTGAAGTTCTTTAGTGTAGGTCCTTTTGGCTTTGATGGAAGCAGCAGAAACAGAGCTGGGTCCCTTGAAATGGGAAATTTACTTCCCCAAATTGGAGCCACAGGGAGTGTAAGAGGTACAGGGTTCCACTCTCTGTGTCTGGTCCCAGCTCCTTGGAAGAGCTATTCCAGGAGGTCCTGAAAGAAAGACATATGCCACATTATTGACAGATTAATATATTCCTATTTTGAAAGCAATCATCTAGTTTCTGGGCTTGCCAAATCCTAGTTATTAAGGTGCT